>JAGVSP010002165.1:0-67948 GCA_022494985.1 Micrasema minimum | reverse complement strand
AAAAAAACCCGTGGATCCCGCCCGCTATCGACCGATTTCCCCAAGAACCTTTCCCCGCAATTTCCGCGCATTCAGGACTTGGTTTAAGGAAAACTTTTCTAGTTTGGGGTTGGTGTCAAAATCTGCATAAGCGTTGAAATTTATTTCATTTCATTCAAAATAATTTCAATACAAAATACATTTTTCAACCAGTCTGGAAGTAAATTACATACAAAGCGTAATAGCAGCATTAAAATTCTGCTCAGGAGTTCTTATGCTTCTTTAATTATACAAAATTATACATTCACGCATTATTTTCACCTATATAAATAATTCCTGAAATTTCATTTGTGGCACAAAGACGATTGTGGAAGGGAAATCTTTCCCACCCTCGACTAAATTAGGAAAATATATATATAATGTGAAATTACCTGCCACGCGAGGCATTAACTAACGACTCGTCCCACATACATATATTACAATATCAAGTATTTAATGAACATATTTAGCGGCACACATACTCTTGCCACGGACGACGAAATCTACAGATTAATGAAAATATAATATACTTCTTCATTTTAATGTAATTTAAGGTATTATAACAATAATCGTTTGTACGTAATGTCCAAAAGCAGTTTTACGTAAATATTAAAAGCATGCACAATAATAATAATGTATTATTTAAAATAACTGTATGCTTGAAAAAGTTAAAAACGTACATAAAAACTTTCTCTCCGTGAAAAATGAAGTGACAAAAACTAATGTGCGTAAACACTTTTTAATCGAATATTCGTATAATTTAAATTCAAGGGCTGTACGATAAATAACAACAGTGTTTGAATACGAATCGAAGTCGTAAAAAGCCTCATGAAAAATTAAGCAACAAAGTATAAGTACACATAAACGTTGGTACATCAATACTTGGGAAGTTAAATTACCCTGACTTTAAGAGGGTAGAAAATAAATACCTTAACGCGCCGCTTTAAGATTGAATAATTTTTTATATTTTTTATAAACAAGAGCGGTGACATTGAATTATACTTTACGACATTTATGAAGTCCTTAAATTAATGTCACAATAATTTTAATTGATTCACTGGGTTCATTTCTTATCTCAATGTACTTAGAGGAATTAGTTTCATCAAGCATAATTTAAATCCTAAGGGAATTTTCTGATTGTATATCAAATAACTTCTTGCTTTATTTCCCACCAATTCTGGCAGAATCTTAGAACCTTAAATACTTCATTTAGATATTAAAGATATCTTAGAACTTTAGAACTGTTCTTTGAGAAGTTCAAAAATTGCACAGCAGGTTCGCTTTCTGGAACCAACTAACTTTAACTTCAGACGAATGAATGCACTAATGAATTTCACACGAATTTTTCTTCTGGAGGTTTGTAATCAAAATACAAAAATAGAAATCATTAACCGTGCCCTGATATCAACATAACAATAATTTATCTTAACATTAACATGAGATAACAGTATTGTGTCTTTTGTTTTAAATAATGACGATGAAAAATTGAATCTCAATACCCCTACCGAACCACAGCCAACACGGGACAGAAGGCGAAACAAATTTCGTTGTTCAATATAACATTTTTCAATCTAATTATTATATTTCTGATAAGAGCTTGGAACAATCCAATTAATAAATTGAAATCGATCCTGGAATGGTATAGAAATTCGCCGCCCACTTACAGAACTGATTGCCTCTGCGGTGAACCAACTCCACATTTGCCGCCCAGAACCATTCCATAGCAAAGGATATCGAAAACCTTTTTTTAAATTAGATTTCGTACAACCTGCTATACTTGTAGGAATAATCTACTATTGTAATTGCTATACTTGTAGGAATAATCTACTGTTGTGATTGCTATACTTGTAGGAATAATCTACTGTTGTGATTGCTATACTTGTAGGAATAATCTACTGTTGTGATTGCTATACTTGTAGGAATAATCTACTGTTGTGATTGCTATACTTGTAGGAATAATCTACTGTTGTGATTGCTATACTTGCAGGAATAATCTACTGTTGTGATTGAATAGTTAGATTATTTCGGTGAGTGAATTATTCTGTTATATCTAGTATATTCATATTTTTTATTTAATTATTAATTGATCGTAACTGAGCTAATAATTGTAATCTTTTAATTTCATTTACAATTTAACCTTTAAATACTCAATATGTAGTAACAGGTAATCATTCGAAAAGTGCTACAATTATTTGGTATTAATTTTTTTACATATTTCTAAGTATTTTGTACAATTTGAACTGCGTTGTGGTCTGGCGGTAGATTTGAGGACTCCGGATTAAAACCTTTAGGTTCGAATTCCCCCCCAGTACAACTTGTTTCCTGCTTTCTGGCACAGTTATATCCGATCCTTTGAAAGCAGCCCCGAAATCGAAATATTTGAGTTTATCGTAAGAACTCAAATATTTCTTTTTTTATTATTAAAAAAAAAATTACCCCGAGAAATAATGTAAGCCTTAGACAAATTAACAACCTTAAAAGCTTTTATAAATTATAAATTAAAAAAACCATAATTTAGAAAAAGAAAAGAAAAAGGATACTTTCGTTTTCTTTAGTCTATATGCATATGTAGAACTTAAGTAATATATATTTATTATAAATAAAAAGAATAAAGAAGTTAAATTTACAAAAATTCAAACGGATCTTAAATCGTTCCCAAATCTCTACCTCCATTCTATGTTTGATTGACTATTATTTTATAGTATTAATGCCGAATGACTGATATTTTGCTCCCAATCTAATATTTTAATTTCCAGCCCCGCGTACCACCTGTTTGACAGCCCTTCTCGTTTATCTCTCTCCTATTCAGCGTCACGTTCGTTCCAATATCACCTCAAATCTTTTGATTGCGCCCAAGTGATGCCTCTGTTTGCACAGAAGTATTCATATTTATCCTGCCGAGTGGTGGCACGGGCCACGGTACCCGCATTGCTCTGTTCTCTTGCGCGGGCACGATCTCTCGACACGGGCTTACTTTGCCCAGGGATGTATTATAACATGTATCATGACGCCGAGCTACGCGGATAATCGTCGTGATCGTGGCAATATATTCTGTCGATAAAGATCCACGGCGCGGCTGTTGCGTAGATATGTGTGCTAGTGAACCACGCTCCCGACGAACGGCGACGCGCGACGCGAATATCGCAGTTAAACGTCAGAATAAGACTGCTGTTTCCCTACTTATTTTTTTTTTCGGTGTTAATAACTTTTATACCACAAACAGTATTTTTATAAAAATATTTTTTGCATAAGTTATTACACAGTAGGCATGTTATTACTCAGTTTAACATAAGTGAACTACTGTCCTTCTCAATAATGAAATAATGCCAACTTTCATACATCAGTCAAAATACAGTGCAGAAATCCTACTCTAGCTGCTTAACTGGCGCATACTGTCTAGAAACCCTGATTTTGGCCGTTTGTTAGTTTTATGCCAGCCTGACTTTTAAATTCCTTTTCAGATTTCGAGCTACTGCACAAGTAAAGAGCAAACTTGTTCAAACAACGTAAGATTGTATAAGATACATTTTTTTGCATTCAGATGTTAAATTATTAGGTTAATGCATTAAAAAAGTTATTATCGTAAATTAACTCGAGAGATAACTGTCAAACCTCATTCAAATGATACTATTCTCAACTATTTAAATGAAACACCTTGTTTTTAACTACATTTTGTTATTTTTTATTAGATAAACTACTTTTTATTATATTTATTAAATAAAAAGTAGTTAAAAACAAAGTGTTCAGTTTAAATAGTTTATAATGAATAACTACAGAATAAGTGCTTCTAACATAAATTGATACCGTTCTAATTCAGTGCCTATAAGTTCCGTTACCAGATATATATTGATAATATGATAATACCAGATATTATTGATATCCCAACAGAGACAGAAAACTCTGGAAACGAATGTGGGTTATCTAGGCGTTTACAAGGCATATGACCTGTCATTGGCTGGGTTAAGTGGCCACTTGACGTACTACAACATTCATTTAAAAAAATGTTGTGATAAATACCAATCAAAAATACATGCAGATCGTCAAGCCGCAACTAGTCATAACGTCACTTCACAAGGGGTTAGCAAAGGATATAATTTTATCTCATTTTATTAATTTATTTATTCTATTAACTTCTTGTTTTTTTTATTGTATGTTTGGTGTATCAAAGATGATGCGAAATAAACGAACATTATTAAACGCAAAACTCTGGCCTAGATTACTTTATTTGCTTCCTCCACGTTCTTAGATTTGTAACATGCTCGCCGATTATTCCGATGATTTTCAAAAACTTAAACATTTATGTTGATATCTAAAATATTGGTTTGTTATTTCAGAAAACTGAACAGAAAATACTTAACAATCCGTTGCAGACTGCGATCCACGTGTTGTAAGCTCCTGAGGGCTGACCCTCCACGTATTACGTCACGTAAACCGTGTTTCTGAAGCTAAATTTCTATATTTATTTATTCACCTATGAATAGACCTTGTTTAAATTAGGTCTAACATCTTAAGGGCCAAAAGCAGAGTTGGCTTGAACAAACGGGTAGGAAAAGTAGGTAGTTAAACAGGGTAAAACTAACCAACTGAGGATCGGTAGACATGCTTATATCCTTCATCTACAAGATGAATACACGATACGTTTATACACACATGTGTGCCCATTACGCATCTGCAAATTTAAAATAAAACTAAATATTTACATTGGTAATTTATGTTTACGTATATGCAGAAATCTATGATTTTATTAAATATGTGAAAGTATATAATTCTAACAGTTGTATATTATGCGAGTTTTTTTTAATATGGTTTTTCCCTTTTATATGAACCTCAGAGGTTTGAGCTTCTCACCTCAATTTTTTTTAAATAATTATTATTATTGTTACTGTAATGGCTGCTCGGGTGGTTTGTAAATTTTAATTATTAAATGATTTCATCAATCGTGAATAATAACTTAACCCCCAATCCTTATTAATAAACCTTGAAAGAATTCGCAATGAAAATAAACAGTTATGTATATAAAATACCAAAATAATGTTCATGTTTTCTTCCTCTGTAGTTAAACCAGATAAGCGTATTTCCTATATACCTATATTTTTTATATTTGTACCTTTGTATGAAGGTAAATCAACTTTATGCCTAAATGATATTTTGACGATGTAGGTCGTCTGTACTCCCAGCCTTCAATCAGAAACCTTTATTTTATTCCATTTATCCTAAATTGGTCCATACGCTCATCACATAATACATAGCTCGTACACGTGGAAAATCTACGTCATGTTTTTTTGAGCAAAAAAATACAAAGATGAATATATTCCAAACGAAATTCATTAAAATTATTCTGTAGGGTGAACAGAAATAACAACTGTCTTATTATTTCGACATCAACAATATTTTTTTTATATGGCTTTATTCTGTACTGAAATACTGACTGGTTTGATAAAATAATGTGCCTTCCTATATTTCAAATACCTACTGAATAAAATAATAGTAAAACACTGCTAATAATCTGTCGCGTCGGCAAGTTATGTATAAACTACGATAAACACATTTGGAAATACGGATAAGTTTATGAGCTGATAACCAATCAAGTGGCTTGAAGATTGTCTGCACATTTCATATACATAATATGCTCCTCGTAGAACGCGAATAGGGTAACATATTTGTTTACATATTAAACGTGATTAATAAAAACGCGTAAATTTGTTGAATTTTTCCGACCAGGCCCGGCATGTGAATAAAAATTCTCAATTTAGTTTCATTGTTTATTTTATGTCGGTGTCGTTAGTTGTATAAGTCTAATGGGTCGTGTATATATTGAAAATGCCTGCAAAAATATAGCTATGTAATTTTTGAAATTTGGTATGCAAAAATATTGTTTTGTAAATTCTAAATTTGTCTAATCCAAACTTGGTTCTATTATACTAATTATGTAAATATTCAATTATGTTTAGTACTACAATGTGTTATGTATAATACTACAATGCCCTGACTCGACACGGACTATCTAGTGAGTCGGAGCCAGATCATTGGCATGGGTCTCTACTGATTGAGTCGCCATCCCATTATTGTGATTATTTTTAATGTAAAATGTAATAAATAAATAAAAAAATAAAATAAATAAATATATTTTTAAATTGTGATATTTCATATGATTTAATTCTCTTGTCTGTTTTATCTCCGCCTTAATATAGTCGTGTAGTTATTTCAACGTGCGTAACATTATAATAATGATTAGCGCCAATATCACGGTTGTTGTTTCACAGCTTTAGTACCGCCATAAAGTGAATTCTCGCCTTTACATCCCCCGGAGTTCGCGTTACTTATTTAATATGAAAACGTTTTTCGGCCGCCATATTTAATAAGCAAAATCTGAACATGTGTGAAGCTGGAACAGAAATGGTCTTCATTAAAAAACTCTTAGCATAAATGCTAATTCGCTCCTGTACTTCGCAGCCAGTAAGCTCTTGCTGTAAAATCTAATATTTTAATCCATTTCGCAAATTACTGAACTTTTTCGTGTAATTACCAACTTTTAAGATAGACATTAAATTATTTTGTTTGTTTAATAATGTAAATTTTCTTTGCCGTATAGGAAGAAAAATATTTTTGGTCACAAAAGGTATATACTAACATACAAAGTTATTAATAATTCAATCATTGTATTTGGATCATTTCGTTAGTGCATTGTTTCACCGAAACGTGCATCTTTCAAATCTTAATGGGTTTTTGGTAGCTACAAAACTTGTATCATAAGTAACACTTCTTGGCACCGTAGTTCCTAACACAGGCACGAATAAGGCAAGATAAGCGCGCTGGATATACGATTCGGGTATTAATCCCAATGTTACATAGTTTCCAGTCAGAAAATTGAAAAGTACGGTACAAGTACGGAACGAGTAGTTCGTGTCTATATCTATCACCTTAAATGGTTCCCAGTCGTTACCGGCAACCGGAAAATCTGCTTAAGGAGATCCGAGCGCATCCGGAAGTTGTTCGGATAGATAAATCAGCGCTTAAACTTCTAGAGATATATGGAAACAGGGAGGCGTGGAAGGGTAGTACCCAGTATAATATATACTATAACTATACCCACCTGACTACACTGACTGTAGTGCGCCATACAAACTTGGATTAAATCGTTAAGATTGCAATTTGCAGCTGCATGCTTTATGCGAAAACTTACGTTTATATGCAAGAGCAATCTTCAAACTTTTTAATAACTGGCTACATTCGTTTTCATCTCGCAAAAGCGATAATTCAAGTCAACTTTGAAATGTAAAAGCTGACCTTTGTCAATGTGAAATTTGTAATATCATAAATTCTTTAAATATGTGCGTAGATTTTCACGGTCGTTGATGATTCTATTTGTTTTTTTTTGGGATTATCCGTGTTATGTTTTTTGTCCTCTCCGACGTTTCGGCCACCGTTGCAGGCGCCATCTTCAGGGTGAAGTATACTTCAAATTGTTTGAGTCTTACAGATAATGCTATTCTGAGTTATTATGGCGTTTTTTTTAATGAAATCTGTGAACTTTGATTGCCTTAAATGTTATACAGATTAGTTCCAAAACTCGTTAATTATTTAAAGTTTAAGTTACGTCACACTATAACTCAGTCAGATTTACATAAAACAAGGGTGTTCCAACTTTACGAATACAATCTTTACCAAATTTCCGTATTGTAAATCCATAGCTTGTACTAACATTTGTTGTAGTATAAATACCGGCAAAGATTATCCGCTAATTAATTATGGCTTGTAGCGTGACCGCAGCGGGGAGGGGGTAGACCGTCTCCGCCATACGTGAGCCCCGGGGGGTGGGGGTCAGGGGTCCTCGACTTAGCATTCCGGGCACGAGCGGGTCGTTACCTCCCCCGACCCCGAATTCCCATAATTCTGTTGTCATACAAAGGGGGTTGAGCTCGCAGCCGCCCGCAGCAGCGCTAATTTCACGCGCCCGGCAGGCGATGCGAGATACGATGGTCGGGCTCTGGTGATGGTGGGCGCCCGCTCCCGCGCCGGACGGTGACGATGGGTGGTGCCCTTCATACATATTTTAACAGCGTTCTAATCCGGAAACCGCTATTAAATGCAGAGATCAAACGATAGAAAAGTTCATGAAAATTGAATGAAAAATATTTAAACAACATTTTTTAAATGAATACAAATACTTGTAGACAAATTACTGGATTATACCCATGCTGGGCTGATATCAGATATTATTGATATCCCAACAGAGACAGAGAAACTCTGGAACGCTGGTTAAAAATATAAATCAAAAATAAAAAATTGGAGAGACATCTTCAGGCGTCTTCTAGAGTAAGTAATAAACCTCGGTAGGGCCTTACCTACATCTAATAAAAGATGATTGCCAAAAAAAATGCTTTGCAATCTTCTCAACAGATGACACCAGAATAGAACAATTCTGTAAAGCGGAATGACGAAGACGATTTCAATATATATAGTAGTTCCCAAAAATTTGTCATATATGGTTATCAGATGATGGGCGGAATGGAGAATGTTGTAGTACGTCAAGTGGCCACTTAACCCAGCCAATGACAGGTCATAAGCCCTGTAAACGCCTAGATAACCCGCATTCGTTTCCAGAGTTTCTCTGTCTCTGTTGAGATATCAATAATATCTGAAAAAAAAATTAATTCTTCGTATTTCTACGATACCTACACTTACACATAGCTTACACACACACACACAGCTTGGACACGGCTGAATGTGATTTCTTTTATTTTTTGTTTTCATGTATTTTTAACATTTTTTTATTGACAAAGTAACCTCTTTGATGCTTGATAAAGTAAATTATAAATTCTAAAGCATATTTTCAAAAAATTAAGAATATAATATGTACAAGTAGCCAAGACAGGCGCACCCACAGCCTAGTGCCTACCCCAAACGTAAATCAATGTGAAACCAGTAGTAGTATCTACCTAGTGATATCATAGTTTCCCTTCTGAAATTCCTATAGCAGAACGTTGTTGTTTTTACCATCCAAAACAACAATATTTTTAAGTACCATTTATCCGTGACTTTTCTTAAACTGGCAACACCGCATTTTACTATTTTCCCGCGCTCTGTCGCCATTTGGCGCGTAATGAACGCATCCTTCCCATCCGTAGCACCTTTTACCGTCCGTACACAGTATACACTATACAGCCTCCTACCGATCCCGCAACATTCTCAGCCCTAACTGCGCGGTAAAAAGATATAACGATAGACATAAAAGATAACCAGGAACGCCACCTGACGTCACTGGAGAGAAGAACTACGTCACGATGTGGCGCTATATGCTACTATGGCAGATAAAGTCTCGCACTCAGATTCATATTGCAAATAAATTGATTTGTACGATGGCTCTCGAGATTTACAGCCTTGTATATCGTTTGAATAAATATGGGCTAATATACCAGCCAGATGGTTTTTCTTATTCTTTTTATGGTCATTTTTCGTTATGTCTACTTACTTAGGAAATATATGTTTTTATGCTTCCACGTTATAGGCTTTGAAAGTAATTTAAATTATATCTAAAACATCAATATTGTTAGTATACTTGTTAGCCAGTGCGTGCATTCTTCGCATCGGTGCGGTGAGTTAGCACTGTAATTAGGTTAACACAATAATAGTAACATTAGGTTAAAAACAATAATAAAAGGTTTTTGAAGAGCCGCAATTTTTTTAAATATATAAATATCCATAGATCTCCTAACGTAAATAAATATTAGAATTTTATATGTGTTTATATTAGATATGTGTTTTTAGCATTAAAATATTTCATATGTGATACCTAGGACTGGCGCTGAAGCGTAATACGGATCATCTTGCCTTCATGTAACAAATGATCAAGATTCGCTGCACTTGCGTATTAATGCAGCGCCCTATACATCATTTTTATAATAGTAGTATTTACTATAACGGGATCCTTATTTTTACAATTGTGTAGTTTTTCACTTCTTCGCAATATCAAAAAGGAATATAAAACACACTTTAGAGAAAAAGTACCTACTCTGTCTTATTAAATTTAGTGAGCAGGTTACCAAACTGCAAGATGACTTTTTACTCATAGTAGTTAGGGGCGCTTTTATCTTCTCACTTCTTTTATATGAAATGTAGACGTGTTTTTCATTTTGTAAATAAATGAGAGGTCTCCTGGAGGGATCTAATGATCCCCACATGCTCCACATAGGAGCGAACGTGGTGAAAAAAGAAGTAATAAATACTAGATTCAATGTGATGTACACCTAATGTATTTTATATTGGCATTTATTGATTTACATTCTGCAATATTAAAATATCGAATTTTGATTTCAACACTAGGTGCTTTAAAACAGTTTACTGTACATTTGTCACAGTACAGTAGTTATCCCGTGGGTACATTAAATCCTATTATCGATAACATTAAGAATGAGGTACTTTAGTGGTTTGGGCACGTAAAGCTTGTAAATGATGGAAGAGCGTTAAAACAGATTTACGATGCGAATGTTACTGCGAAGAGAAGGTGAAAAAGATCGAGAAAGATATGATATATGCACATATGTTCTTAGAGAAGAGAACATATTTAAATAACTGGCGTACATTTGTTTGTTTATTTAATGGATAATTTTTAAAGCACCGTTTTTACAAAAAATCACCATAGGAGCGCAATAATTTGTCAGGTTTGATTTTAACAATAAGCAATTACAAAATCATTTGTTGTTATTTTCATAACTTTGGAGTAACATTTTGGGGACGATTTATTTTTATTCGTATGTTTTTTAAGAATCGATTCTTACCGTCGCGGCGTCGGTCGTGTCGCGTCGATTATAGTGATAATTAGTTTTTCGCGTAAGTAAAGCAAAGTTAAACATTGTATTTGTAAAGGCAGATGATAACTTTTATGTTTAGTAAAAATTTTAGTAATTAACTTAATTGTCATAAATCCAATATCCGAATGCTAAAATACATATTTTAACTTTTTCAATTGAAGAGATGATGACTATTTGATGCAGTTACATCAAATCTTCTAGCTAAAAATGTACAAGGAAGTAACTACAAAACAAACCGTTCAAAGGAGTTTTTTTTATTTTTAGGGATACTTGTATGATAAAATATTCTGATGTCACATTGCAAAAGACTTGTTGAAAAACATCGTATAAACTTAATTACTTTACTAAACAGACTTCTCATGATTATTTCACGATGCGAGGTGTCTTCTGAGAGAGCACATACAACGAAGATATGCAAAAGGGAGTTTTCTGGAGAAACCGCAGAGAGGTTATCTCGGAGCACTAATTTGCAAGAAAGTTTGACAGATTACGAGCGATATTTCATTAGAAAATTAAATCCCCAAAGGTTTTAGACATCGCAGACGCTACTTAGCACCTGTCACCTTGTAAAATTGGCCGTATCGCAATTTTCTCGCCGCATCCCTAGGAGGGGTATATTCCCGCCCTAATTGAAACTTTGACGTCGTGGTGAACTAATTCCTTCCATGAAAACTGCCGTAAAAGCTGCCATCCACCGCACTATGGCCCCAACCCGAGCTTATGGATATATAAATATCATTTTTATATCTTGTACCTCGATTTGGTAACTTTAGTAGACTAGCCTTTGACTTCGTATATATCATTATTACATTATTCTCCCCCAAAAGTCTTGCATATTCATTTCTTATGTACTATTTAGAAAATACTTCATGTATTATTGAACGGGTGGTGGCCCAGTGGGTAGCGTCGCGGTCTCTGAGTCCAGAGATCGTCGGTTCGAATCCCCACTTCGACACGACTTGATTCCTATTTTCAAGCACAAGCCGCTTAGGCTTTATTGAAAATAGTATTTACAAATTGAAATATGTGCAAATATCATAAGATTGCATAGATTTCTTTTTTAATTAAAAAAAAAAAAAAAATAAATAAATAAGTTAAACGATCCAATAATATTATTATTACTTGTGTAGTGTTGCTCTGTAATTATTATTGAATGGCATAATCAACTGAATTTTGCTAGGAATACATAATTACATACATACTATGTACAGGATACACCAAAATGATAGTTTGCGATCAAAATATATTATCGTGTTCTTGAAAAAAACTGCAGAAATCGTCCGATTTTTTACAAGTCTGTTTGTCTAAAAATATATATACTATGATTTATTATCATTTCGGAAATAATAGAGCCCTCTCTAAATGCTTCCATCACCGAAAGGAATGGAGGCAATTGATACTGTCTAGAGGACCAAGAAGAGCGACGAAATTGAGCAGTACAACAAAGAAGCTTTTTCAAAAACCATTTTAAAACATCGTTGTAAAATATAATCCCTACATCAAAATGAAGTTAGTGCGAAAAGCGCAGTTGTGAATATTAATACATGTTGTCCCATTAGCGATTGTCATGGCAACTTTACAAATTCAGAAATGCTATCCCATTGAATATAACATCCCTGTACACACGTTGTAAAGTTATTTGTATCAACGGTTGAAATAATGTTTTACATATTGTTACATTCCGAAAGCTCTTATAATTGCGAAACATGTTAAAAACTTCTACGAAACAATTGGAGAGTTCGCAAAACCAACAAAATGTTATGGACATTTTTAAAATATATTTCAGGCCTGTATATTTTACAAATTTTTACTGAAAATTTTTCGCAATTCTGAAATAAAAATGCGTTCGTCTAATAGTATTACTAGAATTTATTCGTTTTATGGCTTGTGTAATGTTAAAAATGATTATCGACTTACTTACCAAATCTTACCAACATTTTCCAATAGCGAAAAAGAAACAAAAAGTAAAAACTCACGTATATTTATGTCAAATAAGTATCTAACTACCTACCTAGCTAAGTATGTATAAGAAATGTAAGGAATTTCCTTAAGATCATTTCCCATACAAAAACATGTAGAGTCCTTGAGAGTACGTGCTATGTCCTTATGGTAACCGTTGTGACAATACTAAAGCGCACTTTATACGTGACAGAAAACTGTACAGTTTCTTGTGCATTTTACAAACTGTCACGTTAAAGCGAAAACTATGGAATATTGAATGGTCGGCGCGATGTTTGGCTGACCTGACAGCAAATTTTTTTATGTAGATATAAGTGTTTATTGATAAATTGAATGCTTTTTAAAACGCAACAAACAAATAACATGAGTGTAAACTTGTAAACATACGATAATAAATTAGGATAGCACTTAATACGATAATAAATTAGGATAGCACAAAATATACATATTTCGCGTGTCTTTTGACAGACTGTACAGTTTTCTGAACAAGAAACTGTACACTGTACAGTTGGCTTTCCCTTAAAAAGTTCGCTTTAAAGAGAGTGCTTTGATTGGTTAGGGATGTACCAGCTTCTAGTAAGCTGGTACAAGTACCATATAGTATGCTTTTTTGACTTTGAACACCTTTATTAAATCAACAAATTCACATATTATGTAGGTAAATAATGAGAAAAATTCTGAAAGAATGTAAGTTTTAAAGAATTCCATGTTATTATAATTCGTTTTTGTTGTAACATTAAATAGCCTAGAGGCCTAGACAATTTTTTTTTTTAAATTGATTAGCGCAAAAGTTACATAATACTTCAATGATTATTTATTGAACAGATGCTATATGATTATTAATTTTAAATTGTTCTCAAAAATATAATCTATTATACTGCATACATAATTTACTGGTCATAACGTTTGTGATATTAATAAGTCAGCAAATCTGAAAATATTGACAAATCCGAACACGGAACTTTAAGCAAAGCTTGTGGTACCATTAATAATTGCGTTTGAAAACATGCACCATCATGCTGTTATTTGCCCATAATATTTATCATAGTAAATAATTGTCTATGTTATACATACAACATCTATCGGATTTGGACCATCACGTTTAAGTCTTTAAAATTCGGATGTGTTTTCGAGTCAGTGTTTACCCAGGCAGCGGGTACCATGTATACATTAGTAGTAGTAGTATATTTATCATTCGTATCGTATCAATTATATAATGCAATTCGAGATAATCATAATTCTATGATCAAGCAATACAGATGTTTTTTTTTTGCTTTTAATGAACTTTTTTAGAGCTTCTGCAAAAACATATGAATATTCAAACTTTTGGACAGCAATTTGAATGGAACTTTTTATAAACAACATTTTGAGTGTGTCCAAATACTTGCATACAAGTGGCCACTTAACCCAGCCAATGATAGGTCATAAGCCCTGTAAACGCCTAGATATCCATATTCCCTCCAAATTTCTCGTCTCTGTTGAGATGTCAAATTTTAATTATTAGCCCGTAATGGGTGAAATCCAGTTTTTGTCTACAAGTATTTGGACACACTGAAAATGTTGTTTATAAAAATTAGCTGGTAAAAGTTATAAACATAACAAATTGAAGATTCATCTTCAGGCGTTTCCTAGTAGGTGATATAATTCGGTAAGAATCTCACTTGCAATCATAAAGGTTTCTGCTAAAATGCTTAGCAATTTTCTCAATGGATGACAGAGAGTGTTTCACATGTGAAGCGTCGCGCCATTTTATTGTGTATTGGCAGATACGGATATCAAATACTAGGTGAAATGGGGAATGTTTGTAATACATCAAGTGGCCACTTAACCCAGCCAATGACAGGGCATAAGACCTGTAAACGCCTAGATATCCATATTCCCTTCCAAACTTCTCGTCTCTGTTGAGATGTCAAATTGGAACTTTTTATATTTATGTCATTTAATTAGTTGGAAAAAACCCAAAACAAAAGGACAGTCTCTATGGAGGCTGTTCATTATTAAGCTCATGTCAATTGCACTGAGATTATTCCAACTCCAACGCCAGAAGGTAGTAAGTGGCTTCATTCTCTGGGTTAAGTACGAGTAGGTATATGATGATATTATATTAGTGCCGAGGGGAGGGAGGAGGGAGGAGGGAGGCGCCAGCCCCCCTTTCAGGACAGAGGGGGTAGAGATGCAACCGTTCATGTAATAGGCCTTCCGTTGTGACGACATAATCGTGTAATACGCCTTATGACGTCATCAATTTAAGGTTTTACGCAAATATGATTCTCCCTACCACGCGTCCAAATTAAAAAAAAAAAAAAAAAAAAAAAATTAGCCTCTATGTAAATAAATTTAATACGATAATGAAATGAATTCAAATAAAATCAAGTTTTAATAATTTATTTATTGTAAGAATATTTTAGTAGGAACATGTCATGTTCAACGTCAAGAAAATCTTTGAGTGTTTTTCATAAACGTATGTGGGCTATCAATTTTACCGCACACGGCAGCCATCTATGAATTCCGTATAAAAGCATTTTGTAAATATACCACACCAAAACTAAATTTTATTGTCATCAAATAAATAGATAGGTAGGTGTGTTTATTAAGGAACGTGCAAAAAAATTACTACTCTAAGTATATATAAAAATATCTATTTTTAATAAAAATTACTAAACTATATTCCCAAATTTTACTATCTTTTACCTCTACAGTGTTTCTTATAGGTAGGTATGTATTCAAAATTATTCCAAGGGGTAAAAATGCTTTATTGCTTAGTACCTACTTTCCTTATCCGCACCCAATTGTGCATAGGGCACTTCATTGGTACGCCAAGTGCAGTGTTTCTTGATCATTATTACGTGAAGGTAAGATGATCAGTCTTACGGTTCAGTACCAGTCCAAGGTATCACACATGAAATATTAAGGACTCGATTCCCGTAAGGGGTCAACATGAAATATTTATTTACAGGAGAATTTATTTACAGGAGAATTTATTTACAGGAGAATTAGTACCTACTAGTAATATTAATTATTGCTTAATAAGTGGTACTAGTTTTTAAATAAATAAAACCGAATAGCACAATCTCATATATCTCAGAAACGAAATCCTTTAAATATAAAAAGCCTTTGTTCTGATAACATATTATTTGTTGATTGATGAAGTCATGGACATTATGGACATTGTATTTAAACACAAGATATCAATAAAATAAAGGAAAATAATAGTATCATTTTAACGTGTACTAATAATTGTAGACAAATACTGGGTTATACCCATGACGGGCTTGGTCGGAATCTCACATTATAAAAAATTTCAGCTAAAAATGCTTAGCAATTTTCTCAATACAAAAACAATTTGAAACGACGCCGACGAATGGAATTCAAAAATATATTCAGCTTCCAGAATTCGTCAGATATGGTTATCAAATAATAGACGGAATAAGGAATGTTGTAGTGCGCACTTAACCCAGCCGATGACAGGACATAAGCTCTATCCATATTCGTTTCCAGAACTTCTCTGTCTCTATAAAGATGTCATTAATGAAAATAACATCACCCATGTATGTTATTGGTAAACCAGTAACTAGGTACCAATGAAATATACATAAAGTTCTATGTCCTACAAAAATAATAATGAAAGGACGAAACGTACAAAAAGAACAATTTTAGTGGCTTTTTATCCTTTGATATAAAAACCATAACACACGTAGACAATATTCATTGTCTGTGTTGTGTAGAAAATATGCTTTTATTTTACGACGCGACGCCTTCGTCGCGTCTCGACGCGCCGCCACGGCGCGCATCTTGTCTCGCTGTTTTTTCATTGTTTGAAACTTTAGTTTTTAAGGTAAATAGTAAGATATACGTTCTTGTTTAAAAAACAGTTGATTTCAAAAATCTACTTATTTAGGTAATAAATGAGAACTGTAAAGTTCTGAAGAAACAATATAATTCCATGTCCTTATTTTTAGTTTTTCTTTGTAATTAAATTGCCTATATGAAGTTGAAAAGTAAGATTTGCGTTCGTACGACTGGTTCCCTAATATATATATTAAAGAAGCAAGTAATTTTAAATCGTCGAAGGCACAATACAATAAAATTCAAAAATGTTTAGATTTGGCTGACTATTATGTTAAATTATAATAAAAAATATTCAGTTCATTTTAATCAACTCGATCGGTTTAAAGTACAAAATATAAAATAAACTTATACTTTTATATAGGTTAGGGATTTTTCAATAATATTTATTTAAATAAATCAGAGTTTATCGCCCTTGATAACTGATAAAACCCTGTAAACGTTGGAAGGATTCCGTGAGAAAGATAGAAAAACAAAAGTCTATAAGTTTGCTTCACCCTTTTATGATATTAAATTACTTGTATTCCAGCCTGATAAAGGATGCGGATATTGTCGGAGGATAGATGGGAGGTTTTTTAGGGACCAACTTATGAAATAAGTCGTAAAAACGGTAGGAAACATATCAGTAGACATTTCATTCAATATCCGGGCTGTCATGTTCCTAAACAGGGCCTCGTGGAAACATCAAAATGTAGGGAAAATCATTATGGAGTCGTTCCCTTACGGGGGATGAAAGGGAATTTGGGGATAAATCTGGTTCAGAAGGGACACAGGGAGTATAGTGAATGCATGCTGATTTCTCCATGATTGATTTATCGCCTAGGAAATGAGTTCTACTATGAATCACATTCTAATACACTTTTTCGTTTCTGGCGATGGATGAAATAATATTTTTAGGTTATTCCCGTCTCAATTTTCAAATTTTAAAGATTAAACCGATGTTGTATTTATTTACTGTAGTAAAAATTAAATTTATAATATATTTAGGACCTCAGCTATGGTTGTTAAAGTTTTCGGTGTAAAATTGATAAATTTAATAATACCTACATAGCACAATATACATCGTTGTAAAGAGTATCCCAAGATGATTGAAATCACTAAAAAGTGCTAAAGAGAACCCTTTAAAAGTTGATTTCACGATGGTATTTATTTACGAAAGATGTTTAATTTCTACTTAGCTAAATGAACGTCGTTAAAACCTAACTCCTAAGAGCCTTAGAATATAACAGACCTATTTTCATTTCATTTATGAGGCACTTGAAGCAATAATTAAACGATGAGGAAGAAAGTTTTCTCACTAGCGAGTTGTTTGTTGGAAAGTTAGTGCCAAAAAAGTTTTCTTGTTAAAAATATTGAGGGAGCCTATTCCTTATACCTACTAAGTTTATGTCTGCACACGTATACAGTATATTATGTACATAATATATCATATGAAGCTAAATAACTTTTAAACTTATATATGTGCTACCAAAACATATTATGTATCCAAGATCCTTATAAAGATTCTGCATTGTGTTTTTTCGCTGTCGAGCAATGATGCTTCTATAACCGTATTTGGTGTTTCCTTATAATTCATCCATAAAATGCTTTCGTATCAAGAAAATTACTTTCGTTAAGTTTTTTATTCGTTTCGAAGCGAAAATTCACAGAAGTCGAAATAATATCTATTTTCACCACCTCAACAGGCCAGGAGGCCCAATTACAGAAGGGAACAACGTTACAAACACCCAGGCTTGAAAAAAATCACTTTTGAATTTTGTGTTCGCACCGGGAATCGAACCCGGAACCTCTGTATTGCGAGTCCAGCGTCTCCATTACGCCACGGATGCCGCCGAATATAATGAATAGTATGTATAAAGGTACTATTATATTATTGTTATTTAACCAAAAAAATGCTTCACCTCAAAATATATTACAAACTATAGGTATACGCATATTATTTCCGCTACCTGAAAAAAACACATGAAAATGTAAAAACTTAAGTAACAAATAAATCAACGCCATCTTCCCGCCCACCGACGGCAATACTACGCCAAACTGATTTTCTTTTCGATTCAGTTGTAAAAACACCAGCTTCTTCCAACCGACCCGACCCACGAAATCATTAGTTTTTTATAAATTGATGAAATTTATTATTGTTAAAGGTTAAACCATCACTTTTTTTAATTTAATAATGTTGAGGTTATTCTTGAAATATTTCTTTCAACAGATGTTTTTAATTTTTTAATCACGAAACTGTCAAAACCAAACACATAACTTTAAATGCACATAATATAAATATTAACTTGAATTTAACTTATGTTATTTGATAAAAAATATAGTTCTACATAACAACTACCATCGTAATCAATAATTACCTTTATTATATTAACTCGTTTTAGCTTTCTTAGCCTTTTAATTAAAGGCGCTTCACTGTAAGTAGAAAATTAAGAAAGTATATTTTGCGTAAGTTATAGATAATTTGAGTATTAAGATGTTCATGTTTTCTTGTTTTTGTAATAAGCGATAAATTTACTTTCAATATGGAGGAACAAGATCCAATGGAGGTTAATGTTTAGGTTCTATCTAGTCCACGCGTCGTACCTCATGGCGCGCACGCGTTGTGTGGAGAAAATGTGGTGACATTTTAAGACCCTGTTTATTTACCTACCTACATTTTACGACATCGTTACAAGTCCTTGGGTAGGTACATCTAGCTGAAATGCCATTAAATTGCCACCGTTAACACAAATAATTCAAAACGCTTACCTGGTACTGACAAAAATGTTAATTTGACCTGCTTACTAGATAAATTATTTAACTAAACTAAAAGCTATATATTAATTAAGTATAGCTTTACCTGTCAATATATTTACTAAATACTTTGTTAAAAAGACATAATAAGTACCTATGCTGTCGTTGCCTAAAAATAACATTTGAAGTCAAAGGGCCTATGAATATAGTTACGCCCCTTTCGTAACGCGCCCACAAATCACAAAATTCATAATAATTCACTAAAAAATCTCACTTAACAAAGAGCATTTCGAGTTATTTACAGCAAATCCTGGTTTAAAAACAGTAAAAGTATTGATTCTGAATTTCTATTCCATTTTTATGTTTTACATGTAAGGCTGATACAAAAGTTTTTTTTGCCATCTAGATACATATTATGAAAATCAGTATATTAATTTTTAGTTATAAAACTCGTTATTTTATTCAAATTACGTCAAGAAATTTATCTCCATGTTTGTATCTCGGAATTAGAAAAGTTTGGCATCATTTTCCAGTCAATCCGCGCACAGGTAATAACATAACCTCTTAAAATCATTACGACCAATAAAAAATAGCAATTTCCCTCCAAGTAAAGTTTAACAGGGTAATGAGGTATTAGTAAGAAATTATGCGTAGCTTTTCAGGAATTTCAGTGTTTTGGGCAGAGCCATTATAACCTCAAAATGGTCACTAAATTATAAGATTGCCGGACGAGTTTTTAGGGAATAGGATTGTTAAATTTCATAGGTTTATTGTTTTTTTTTGTACTAAGGTTCTTAAAACAAATTATTTTTTTTATTTCCTATTTCGATTTTATTGCGTCCATGGTTTGGTTAGGTTTATAGAAAACGGCTACGGAATGACGTTTTTATTTATTTTCATTTGGTACGTTTGTGGTAGCAATAGGATGTGTTTGAATCAGTAATTGTTAGGTATATCGTATCGGGGTTGGTTTGATTTTATCGGCGACATGACAACGTGGGCCGGTTGGGTAAACAAGCCGGCCGGGCTGTGGCGCGGGCGGCGGGGGCGGGCGGCGCGGGCGGTGGGCGGAGTGGGCGGGTCGGGCACCTCGCTTGGGAGCGTGTCGCGCCGGGGCCCGCGTGGCCAGCGCCGCCAGGAGCGCCAGCAGGCTGCCCGCCCGCATCCTCAGGCTGCGGCGGGGGCGGCGCCCATCGGCCCGTGGAGCTGTCACTGACGGCACGCGCGGCACTGGTACGGGGGCGCTCGCTCGTGAAGCGTATCGACCTGGCTCCGAGCCCGGACTGCCGCCCGCCGGCACCCGAGGGCGGCGCGCGCACCTCCCCCGCCCCTCGCCCCAGCCCTCCTTCCGCCACACCCCTCCACGCTCCCTAGCCCAGCTGCCGTGAGAACCATCTCGAGAGATGCGTTGAACTTTGAATAATATTCTTAATTATTTCTTCGATTCGGATTATTCTTAGCCCTCGATTTTAATTACACCAAATCTCTCGGACTTTAAATAGATCATTTAAAAGTACTCTTTCGATAAGCTTAAAAGATAACAACACCGTTACGCTGACCTTTTATCTTTCCCTTTGAAATTTTATTTATTTTAAAAAAAAGATTTTTCATAAAGACCAACCTACGCTAGGTTAAGACTGTTCTTATTTTTTTTTTTAGATACAATTTCTGCAAGTATCGTTTTTTTTAACTTTCTAATAATAACATTTTTGGGTCGTGTTCAAATAGTTGCACAAAAAATCTGGATATTATCCCAAGACGGGAGTAGGTGTATATTTTTATTTTTATATCCCTACAGAGATGAGGTAGAATTTTTTCAAATTCAGGAATATGGATATTCGAGCGTTTACAGGGCTATGACCTGTCATTGGCTGGGTTAAGTAGTACCTACATAAAGTGGCCACTTAACCTAAATATATTTCGAATAATATTTTCTCTCTATCGATATTAACTCAATAACTCTTATGTAGGTATATAATTATTTATTATTTTCTGGGAAATGGCGTTTTGGGCCTAGGTCACGCCATCACAGTAAGTTCAAAAGGTAAATGACACAAATTAAGCATTTACCTAAATTAGCACAACAATCTATAGAATACATCAGTTTACCACGAAAGTTTGACAAAACTTTCGCTTGAAATTTCTACGAGTGACATGGATTTGTGGTAGGTATATAATGAAAATAACTATTTCTTTACATTGCATATTAGGAAGATTCTTCTCCAACTGCTTCAACATATAAATTAACAATATAATGAAATATCATTGTTGGTATAAAATTTTGAGCACTTTGTCCTCATTGGTTTAACAGATATATGGGTGTAAAGTTTGTTGCAGTTTTTTCACCACCCCTGCAGTTGTTCTAGCTACTGTTATCAATGTTCTATTCGGAATACCTGCATTATATGATAAAAAATGAATACCTACACCAGAATGCTGGTGATATGTTTAATATGACTTGCATTGTATAATACTTTAGAAAATTAAAGCTTTGGTTCATTGAGTCAACACCAAATAATAGATATTCATGTAGGTATTTTATGTATTTTTAAATCGGCGTTAACATTGATTATATGTGATATTTTTTCAGGAAAGTTAAAAATTAATTTTATTCCATAGTTTTATTTTTATCGTAATCAATGTTTGAAGCCGAACCGCTTAGATAAGCTAGTCAGCATTCAATTTACCTACTTAAATTTTAAGGAAATGCGCATATAAAAATAAGATAAACACTTTAATCAGTAAAATAATAAAGATGTGTTTGTTAAATAAGGTGATGCATCACGAAGCGAATTGTTCTTTTTAGATGTCTCTTAACGGTAGAATGTAAAATTGTCATCATGTTTACGCTCCCGCGAACTCTCCTCGTCTGTGACTGTGCAACTTCCACCCTCCTACCCATCCCATTGCCACCCATTTAGCCCCCCGGGAGAGCCGTGATTGGTGGACGCAACAGTGACGTAAGCGGGTCAAAATTCCTAAACTTAACCTAAAAATGTATTGTAAAGAGAACACACCGATCCGAAATGCATTCCTTTTCTGAAGCAACGTTTTCACTTTTATTTTTTACTATTACTAAAACTTGCATCACTAAAATTACAAAAAACAAATCATTTTATTAATTATTGTTAAAACATTTACCCTTGTTTAATACAGGTCGGTACTGCATAGATATTTTCCATTTCAAAACTTTTTTATAATAATAATTATTCCAGTATTAATTTTCATTCAAACGTGGATATAACTTTATTTAGATTATTATACAATTTCCCTTTTTATTTGGAATTACTACTACTACCCTTCACCTGGTGTGGATAAGGGAGAGTAATAATAAGGGGAATATTTGTAATATTCGATTATTCCAGGAACTAATATTGTTGATTGTTTAATTAATTATTAACATGCAGAAAACTGATTCGACAGATCAATATGCCAAATCGGAAAAAAATTATCGGCTGATTTTTTTTCTCAATATGTGTGCAAGAGATTTATGAATGTAGAGAAAGCAAGGGAAGTTTGCCAAGACAGAGTGGTGTGGTGCTCTATCCTCTCTGCTTATTCTTTCGGGGAAACGGTGTGATAGTTCGTTAACTTATTTGCATTAAATAAATTATTTTTCAATTCTTTTTATATTACATTACGTTTTTCACCGTAGGTGTAGGTAGGTAGTAAACATGTGAAGCGTCCAGAACAATAAATTACTGTTTCTTCCATTGGGGATTTCCTGTCTTCATTTTTACTTTTTCCGGTTGTTTTCAATCTGACGGACAACCTTTTTACAGTCGCTCGATTTACTGGAAAAAGTAACATAGTAAAATAAAAACTGGGATGCTAATATTTTGCTGTCGCTTTGTCATGTTATTCTCACGCCTCTCGTGAGAATGACATTCCTGACTCTCTTTTAACTTATTAAAAATAGAAATTTAACTTTTGACCCCGTTATTCCGCCTTATTTCATTGCCAAAGAATCTGCTCTATGGTAAATGAAATCTCGCGCGGGGACTTTTGTCTATGATCCCCTTCCAAAGCAACTGTCATGGCGTTCGGACGTCGCTATTTCTTATACATGCCGTCCAGACCTAAAAACCGAGGGCATTATGGCGAATTCGTAAGTGTTGTAGCTTTTTAATATCAATTTAAATCCCCGAATCAAACTACGTATTACAGCCTAGTCTCTCTGATCTTTTTTTCAGGTCTAATGCCCTTTTTATACTCCTTTATATACTTCCCTACTCCAAATATGTATTGACATAATATTATAATTTAAAATGGCCTAGACACGGATCGCTGTCTAGGAGCTAGTTACCGAGTGTCACACGCTGACCGGTACATTACATAATGCAGATATTATCCCATATCTGTCATCTCTCACACGTGAAATTTCCGGACCACGTGTGAGGTTAAACTTACAATTGATGCTTCAAAAGACTGATTTCAAAGCTTCACCTCGTGCATGTCCTGATGTGGACACTGCACACTTACGATACATGGATTCTTCACCTCTCTTCAAAATTTCACCACTACGAAAAATTAAATTCTTAACCTCCAATTTTACTTCATTCATCTCAACACTAGACTGCATTTTCTTTAATCTTCGACGTACAACATTTTATTTGTAAATTCCAGTATGAATGATTCGATGGATGGATTCATTACTTAAGTTTGCAACCTATATTTGTAATTATCTCTATATATTATATCTTGTCAAAATTATAACCTACATACTTACCAGTGGCGGTCGGTGACTTTTTGAAACAGGGCATGCGGTCAATAAACAGGCTAATAAAAGCCCTATAAATTGGCATTTATTTATATTGATAAACATAAAATCGACGATTTAGAACAGCAGTTTCCATTTTTTGTCTATGGAACCTTAATTATTATTGGTCACTTTTTTTGTCGAACCCTAAATGTAAATTGACAAAAATAAAAGCCGTGAAACGTATAAATCAGCAGAATTTAAATTTATGAAAATTAAAAATGAAAAAATTTTTTCACTGTTTTTCCGTTTTCTACGTCGATATGCCCGCGCTCCCCTAACTCACGGAATTCCCGTGACCCTTAGGCAGAACCTTAGGATTCCGCGACACACCTTTTAGTAGCCGCTGGTCTAGACAAAGCGATAATAATAATAATATTATAGAATTGGAAATTTTTCAGATTAGTTCAAAGTCTTATACTAGGTAATAACTAACTAAATAACCATCGCGCCATTTCCCCGAGGGGGTGGGCGGAAGGGTTGGAGCGCCGCGCCCCTGTGTCCTGGCACACTTCCATATTTCCAAAAAACTAAATATGAGAGCTATCTCAAAGAAAAAGATGAATTAGTTTTTTTTTAATATACAAATTAATCACATTAATATTTCGTCGCCTTGGTGGTGAAAAGAGCTAAGCCCCATATGTATTGTATTCTTCACCACTCTGACGGTGATTTCAAAACTATATTATTATTATTATGGAAAATTTATATAGCGCCGTTTTCGTATATTCCTCAAGGGCGCTTCAAATATTGAATTTAACGGCTCAGGAAATTTGAATTTAATGAAACTCACTCTGTGAGTAGAAACATTCAATTAGCAATATTAATCAGTGTGCCTGGATGTAGAAGCCGAGGAAGGCCGAGAAAGACAATGGCATGACCAAGCACGACAAGTACTTGAAAGTGGACATGTGAAAAGTCGGAACAATCGGCGTATGTGCATGAGAAGACGTATGAATGTAGAGGAAGCAAAAAGAAGTGTGTCAGGACCGAGTGGTGTGGCGTTCTATCCTCTCTGCCTATCACTACGGGGCAATGGCGTGATAGTTAGTTAGTTAATCAAAATATTTAGAGAACAAATGGGTCTTAAGTTTCTTTTGATTTGTTAAAATAAAAACGTAAAAATGTTTAGCATTTTAAATCATCGCTTCATTCGTAGATGAATAAAATTAAAATAATATTTGTAAAAAAATAATAACTTTAAAATTAATTTTGGAGTTAAAAATGTAAAATGTAAATATACGTGAAAAAAAAACACTGAACTCAAAATTCGTTGGTAACGTAAAAACGTCAAATTTAGGTTGTTTGGGTTAGGTATAATAAAAAACTAAAGTCAACATCGTTTTAGTGAGAAAACATCAAAAGTCCCAACTACGCTGTTCTTTATTAAAAGAAAAATATTCTAAACCTTTTATTTAGGTAACTTTTATTTTTTTTACAGATTCAAATTCTCATTCGATTACATAATAATTGTGATGTTTCGCATATTCACAAAATCCTATAAACCTTTAGTTTACAGATTTAATTATAGACATAAAAAGGCAGAATACCACAGAAAGTCCTAACCCCCAAAAAATGGAAAAGTATCTCAGAAAGAATTTATTATTATCGTGTCCTCTATAGAAATGCGTACGTCCGAACAGCATGCACGGTTGATAGTATTGGTAGTATAGACAGTGTTAAACCACCACAAACACGGTGAAATAAGCGGTCGAACTCTAGTGCGCTTGCGCGAAATATTCAATTTCACAGTCAGCATTTTCATATTGCGCAGAGCTCGGTCGCGCAATCCAGAAGCATTCCCGCATCCCCGCATGTTCCCGCAGTCGGCAACGGCCGCCCGTAAGTTGCGGTTGGATGTAGCCGATTTTTGGAGCAATTACATCTCGTAATTACGTAAATAATCCATAGTTAAAATATTTTATTTATTTATTCATTTCATTATACCAGTAGGTTTGTTTGTTTATTTATACATTTTTATTTAGCTATAAAAAAAATTATTACAGGTATATTTTTTTTTTTATATTTTTTTTTTTATATTTTTTTTTTTTTAGGTACATAGTTTTCCGTTAGTAAGGCATGCGCAGCATGGTCCGCATGCATTGACGAACCGCCACTGATACTTACCGTGCATAGCACATTATCATAACCTTGTGAACTTTACTTATTTTTCATTACACACACTGAAATTCTGTATCCTTGTTTTATTTATATTCTGAACTCTGTGGTATTACAATCCTTGCTTACTTCTATAAATTTTTGTGAGTCTCTTGTTAACTGATTGAGCCATGCTGGTGAGCGTTAGAGGATGATGAGCAAATCAGGTAAGCCTCACAGCCTCACGTTACAGCTTTTGAAAAAAATGCCGAATATATGGGCTTCCCGTGATTGTTTTTTTCTATACAATTCGTTTTTTTAAACGGTTACGCTATTTCCCTAGAAAAGAAGTATATTGTGTGATAATATCTTCGAAGCTTTACGGTACACGTATTATTTATATATATACACCGTGTCCCACGATGAGACCGCGAAACTCCAGAGGGTGATTATTCATGATATTCTGAGAAAAAATTCTTAATAAAGTTTTTCAAAAAACTCAATTCTAATTTCTTAAAAAAAAAAATTAAATATGAATAAAAATTCACGCGTGTAATACCGTCAATTTTTGAACTGGCTCACACCACGTGACCTGCACCAATAAGCGCTAAGAATTCGAATTTTGAATGTCCGTACAAGGCGTACCAGAGCGGACCCCCACTCCTCCCCGCCCACCGCCACCCCGCCGCCACTAGCACTTCAAACAGAAGCCAGTATTACACTCGTCGCTTTTTATGAATACTTTTTGAAAATTAATTATTGGAAATGCCCGGATCAAATAATTTTATAAGGATTTTTTTCTCAGAATACCATGAACAATCACCCTCCGGAGTTTCGCGGTCTCATCGTGGGACACGGTGTATATGGGTGCTGTATGCTGTACTTTAGTGAATTACTTCTTGCGACTAAAGCCGGAATTATATTAGAGCCACGCCGCGTGTCGCCACGCTTCACCCACCACCGATCCCATGCCGTTTGGTCGATCGGTCGGCGACACGCGGGACATGTCTAATAAATATAATCATTTTCATACTAAATGTATGAAATCCATTCCAAACCCACGCGTTGCGACACGCGGCGTGGCTCTAATATAATAACTCCCGCTCGCTGTCGGTTGGCTCGCTTACGTTTTTCGTGCATTCACAACACAATGTTCATTCTATAAGCAAATGCATAATAAAAATAATATCTCTAGCTTTAGGAAATCGAATTGACATCAAGTAATTTTAAGGCAAGTAAATTACTTCCGCTGGCAACCCTGGCTCTGATTTAATTACCCCGAATGCCAAAAGCAGGTCAAGCCCCGCTATGGTATGTTCGTATCTCATAATATTATAAATATAATCATTCGGATCCTGTTACAGAACTTAGTACACCGCTACAGGAATGGACGGTATGTTAATCAGATTTTTTTTAAATCCACTTTTGTTAAAAATACGAATAGGCATATTAAGAAAACTTTTTTACGTTGGAAAAAAAAAGGTAGCAGACTTTCTCGTGTGAACCACGTGTGAACCACGAGAAAGTCTGCAAGCAAAATAAAATCTTCAATCGCCAATTAATAAAGTCAAACGAAGCCTTAGTTAAACTCTGAAGGAAATTCTGCATAGTTTCACGTGTTTACTACATAAATAATATAATTGGTTACCGAATATTACTTTTTACGGTTACATATTGTCTTAAATAAACGACCCTTAACAATCAGAATAATATTATTTGAAATTCGTAAAATTACGTTTAATTAGGCATAGTCATTTCAGGAGTCAAACTTCTTCGTCAGATCGTCTGGCATCAGAATCGTTTAATTTATAATCTTATAGAGATTTATTATTTTTAAATTTATAATAAACTTGCATGATATCACATTTGACCGTTCATCCTTACATTTAGGATGGGCTAATAAATAATTAGATCAAGAACTATGTATAAATAGAGGTTCTCATGTACAATGTTAAAGTATCGAAAACGCTGCAAGCCAATATCATGAAACTTTCGATGAAAAGTAATTCAATTTGTAAGTTTTCAGTGATGCAGCCAGTAGATCTTAAGTTCTAGCTCAAAGGCAAACTGAGTTAGATACCTACAATTTTCAACGAAGTCTTATAACCTATAATAATTATCAAGGAGGTAATTAGTATATTACTTCGAACAGTTTAAGGGAGGGAATATTTTACTATCATTCATTTTAACTACCTATACATATGTACATCTACATAATATATTTAAAAAAAACCTTGTATTAATCTTAATAACATAATGGAAAGCAAAAAGAAGTAAATATTACGTGTATATGTGCGTACGTAGGTAGGTACCTGCTATCATTTTATTTATTTAGTTATTTATTTATTTATAGGAAAACCAACAGTCAAATAATCATTATAATAAACATTAAAAGAAAACAGAGTAGACCAATTAGAGGTTTTCACAGGTGGTAACAAAAATAGGTAAAAAAGAATAAAAAAATTCTCATCGTAAGATTACTACAAATAAATTACATGTTCATAAAAGTGAGTTAAAAGTTAGAAAAGAAAGAAAAAAAATGCCCAACTCAACAAAATGTGATCAACAAAGAAAGTGTGATTTTGCAGAATATTACAATTTTATGTTAGATTATGTGTTGGAAAACAGGAAAAAGTTGTGGCGAAGTCTGCGTCTCTACCACTAGTCCACAACCCGCTATACAACGGTTATCTTAAAACAGAACTAGTGTGCAAAATTTTGACAATATTATCTAATTTATTTTTACCCTATACTATACAACTTTCGCTATAAAACTGCATTTTTACATGGAGCTACATAACGCATTATTTTAGATTAGCACTAATTAAGTGCGCCTTTCTTTTAAATATATCACCAATTTGATAAAAAACGGATTTTGCACGAAGGAATAATTCACGATTTCCTACATCAAACGGAAGTGGGTTTCCGCTCTCGCAGTTTTCATAGTAATTGAGTTAGAAGCGTTTTGCACATGGCGTCCCTAGAAAATGTGACAAAAATTATCTACGTTCGTTGCATTTTACCTAATTGTGTTATAATTGGCCTACGTTCGTCTGTAGACCGTGCCGGGACTATTAAATGCATTATTCCAATCTCATGTTCTCAAACAGCACTTCTGTTACGGGGTCACCCAGTAGAAATGCACACTATGTTAACTTTTATGTTAGACGAATTCTTCGTAGAAAATAATCATTAGAAGGCACTATATTGAAAGTCCGTCTTGTGGTGTAGTGGTTAGCACGTTAGGCTTCCATGCATGAGGTCGCGGGTTCGATGTGAAAACTCACATAATAATATTGAATATATGATTCCTCGGACTGGCGCTGAAGCTTAAGACTGATCATCTTGCCTGTATGAAACAAATTATCAAGATTAACTGCACTTGGTGTACCTATGCAGTGCTCTATGCATATGCACCATTGGGTGCGGATATTGGAAAGTAGTAGTAGTAGTAGTAATAAAATCTAGGTATAATAAAACTAGTAGACACTGTCATTTTTAAGACAACATTATCTTGTCTAGGCACCTAACAACTTACGAGTATAATATTTTTTTGTTCCCTACAACCGATAAGCACTTTATATTAATTTATTAAAGTCACAGTAGATTTGAAGTCTCATTACTGTAACCATATTAGATATGAATGAAATTAATTAACTAATCTCTGTTTAGCGCTTTACGATACATCCGTCTTATCAGTAATGTTTATATACTGAATTTAGTTTTTTGGCAAATCAACAAATTTAGAAAACTGATGGAAAATTCAATAAAATTTTCACAAATTTTTCACTCAAATAAATGATTATCCTTTCTTAAAGTTTATATTATTTTATTATTGATTGGGGAATATAATAAATTATAAGTTTTTCAAGGTAGGTACTCGTATATCCTAATATTCGTACTTGCGAGAGCTTAAATTTGTTCTCTTGAAAGGCTGAAAAAAGATAAAGGTTCATTTTATTATTGCGCGAAGATGCAATGTGAGATTGCTACCTTTAGCGATAAAAATATATATTTTGAAATATAATAATGAACAATGTTATAACAGGTAAGAACGTAACCGCGTTTATACTTCTGGCGACGTTTTCTGAATTTGTCTGCACGAAATGTTTGCTTTGGCCCCAAACGAAACTCCTAATGAACTTAGGCGGAGTTAAACCAACCATGAAGTTCGCAATGGCGTCAATTATAATAATGTTGCATCTCCAGAATTAACCATCAACATATTATTCCAAGTACCTAGTACCTATGAATAAATAATTTAAACATCTGTGAAATAATTCATTTGCGTTTTTAAACCAACTACCTACCCATATTATAAAAAGTTGTATATTTGCATATAAAGAACGCAGAAATAAGTCAAGTGCAATAAAGTTTTTTTAAGAAAATATCAATTTACTTAAAAAAATTGCAGTTACCAAAATGATTTCCACTTCTGTTCTTAACTTACAAGATAATATTCCATATAGGCAATCTAGAAGGGGTAAGTTAGGTTTTCAATTTTGTCTATGCGAGCTAGATGCATTATTTATCTTGGGAACTTTTATTTCATCGTAAAAAATGGAATCTGTTTAGAATCAGAATAGTATTTTTTTAAAATAATTTTCAGGATACTTGTATCTATGGTGATATTTGCATCTAAATAATATAATTTAAGAGAATAAGTAATTGGCCTCAATTTTTTTTTTTTTTTTTAACCATATACTTTTTTTCTTATGTACTTATAAGCTGTATGTTTTCTGAAAAAAAAAATTTTTTTTTAATAATTCTTCCTCAAATATGACTATTAATTTGACCAGAGTAAGAATATAATTATTTTGAGTTTTTTTTTCATAAAAATCTGTTAATAGTATTATTTAATTGAAAACTGATTGATTTCGGAACACATTTATCATATTATTTATACCACTGACTTTACCTCTTCCCAAAATGTTAACGGATTATATCCCCTATCTAAGCGATACGATACGCGTTACCTACCTAATCAAAATGTGTTCACGCGTACTTTAATTGCATATTAAACTCCGCTAATCCCGTGATATCAAAACGGATTAAAATCTTCCCTATACTTCATCCCCTACATATAAAGTCTAAGGTTGGCTTTCTAAGCTAAGTATATTTTAATGTAATATGAAGACATTCGTGAGGAACGAAAATATTATGTGTGCTCGCCTAAAGCGTGTATATATATAAGTACTTATACTCACGACTAAGTTAGTAATCACATACGAATTTTAATAAAACGAGATGGAGGATATTGATACTTCTTTATTTAATTTATTCATACGTGTTATTTTATATTATGTTCGTCGTATTTTCATTGTGTATAGTGTATATTAATAATATAATTTAGTAAAGGGTAAATCGTATTTGAATTTATTTTAAATGGGGTGGTTGGGTATATTTAATGTGAATACCTTTTATAGAAACTTTGAAAACTTATTACGGAGTAATTTAAATTAAAAAAATATGTTTTAACATTTATTAGTCTTTTTGTACTTATTTAATTTTTGCATAAAAATCATTAAAATCTACCGAATATTTTTCGCAGTTTGAAAATGCTTAATTTTCCAGAAATATGGTTATTTTTTTATGTATTTTTTTTTTTTGGGAAAAAAAACTTTTTGAAAAAAATACATTATAAATACATAAATACATCATATTAAAAATAAACAAAAAATCCTAAAGGGCATAACCTCCGCGGGTAAACAAAGTATGTCGATTGTGAATTTCTTTACACTCTTTCAAGTTTAGTGACATTTCGAAACATCAAAAATTCTCAAGAAATTTCAGCAGTCAATGGTCAATAGACGCAAAATAAAATGTAAATATAATATATCAAATTAATGTCCGGGTAAATATTTTACGAACTTTGGTGTTTCATAACATTAATATTTTTCGGACGACGAGATTTTTAACAGAAATATTTTCCTAATACGCAAATTTTAATTCGAAAATAGAAATAAATAAATAATGACATCGAAATAGAATTATGGTCCTGATGTGTTAAGAAAAATATGTTTTTTTATTGTTTCGTTCAGTAATTTTTTTACACCACACCGTCCAACACGGCGCGCGGCGTCCGCGTCCTAAAGCCTTACAATCTCGGCCTTCCAAATTTTCATCATTCATTCTTTTTCTAATAACCTACATCAAGTTTTTAGGCCTGGTCCGGGTATAGTAAATAATTTTTAACACATTTATTATACACCGTGTCCACGATGAGACCGCGAAACTCCGGAGGGTAATTGTTCATGGTATTCTGAGAAAAAAATCTTTATAAAGTTTTTTGATCCGGGCATTTTTAATAATTAATTTTAAAAAAGTATTAATAAAAAGCGACTATGTAATACTGGCTTCTGTTTGAAATGCTAGCGGTGGCGGGGTGGCGGTGGGCGGGAGAAGTGGGGGTCTGGGGGGTGGTCACCTTGTGCGGACATTCAAAATTCGAATTTCATATCTGAAATTGGTGCAGGTCACGTGGTGTTAGCCAGTTCAAAAATGGACGGTATTACACGCGTGAATTTTTTATTCATATTTTAATCATTTTTTTAAGAAATTAGAATTGAGTTTTTTGAAAAACTTTATTAAGATTTTTTTCCCAGAATATCATGAATAATCACCCTCTGGAGTTTCGCGGTCTCATCGTGGGAAACGGTGTATATTATTGAAACGCCAAATACGCCAGAAGTATTGGAAATTTAAGACACGGATTTTTTTTATTTCGTAGTAACTGTGGACTTTGTTAAAATGCATACTTCATTAAAAATATTTTTCTGTATGTTAATTAGTAGAGGATTAGGCCCACCTCCAGCCGCAGCTATTATAGAGTTCTGGGGAAATCTCCAAAAATAATCTACTTCTAGATTATTGTAAGAAAAAAAAATTATCGCACGTAATGACATGAAGATGGCAGTTAAAAACATTATTTTTAATTTCTTTATGCTTGTATTGACTGACTTTAAAAGCGTTTAAATTCGTGTTTTATACATAGCACAATTCACTAAACTCTTTGCGTTTAACTATTTTGTTGTGTTACCTGTAACTAACTAACTAACTAACCATCACGCCATTTCCCCGAACGGGTAGGCAGAGAGGATAGAACGCCACACCACTCTGCCCTGGCATACTTCTCTTGCTTTCTCCACATTCATACATCTTCTCATGCACGCACGTCGATTATTCCGACTTCTTACATGCCCACTTTCAAGCCTTTGTTTTACTTGATCATGCCATGTCTTTCTCGGCCGACCTCGACTTCTACATCCAATGGAAAGGACATACGGACAAGGATATTGATTGGAGGGTTACAGAGGGAGTGCCGGTAACAGAGTTAATGGTGCCTTAAAGTCGGTAGTATCTAATAAGTGCTTATCAAAAGAGGCTAAATTGGCAGTGCATAATGGAGTTTAGGTACCAACCCTTATGAATGGAAGCGAAGCATGGAGTTGGAAAAATAAGGATGAAAGTAGATTGAATGCAGTTGAAATGCGATCTCTTAGGCGAATGTGTGGTAAAACTATGTATGATAGGTGAACTAATGTTGAAATTAGAGCAGAATGCAAGGCTGTGATAAGCATTATCGACAAAATTAAGAAAGGTCTTTTACGTTGGTTCGGTCATGTAGAGCGAACGGATGATGAAAGAACGGCTAAAAAAATATATGATGCGACTGTGTACCTGTATCAGGTTATTTGTATATAAGTACAACAGATATACGTAGGATGTACTTTGTACAAAAATGGAGAGTACAAATCTGACAGTATTAGTCGAATGATAAAATTAATGTCTGAAATAAGGGTAAGTACTGGGAGCAAAGTGAAGTACAGCGTCATTATGAAATAACGATTTGGTTTCAGAAATTCGCTGAAATACCTGCTACCGCTCAATACCCATGTTTTATTCATGAAATAAAATCGAATGGCGTATTGTAAAAAGAAAAAAGTTATTTGAAATATTCACGATCCAATTAAAAAAGCTCTCATTTCTCTGTATTTCGCAGTCTTAGTGAAATTTTACTAAATGTTTCGTTTAGCACAATTTAACGATATTTTAAAATAAAAACGGTATTTTAGATTCGGATCGTTATTTCCTGGGCGGACGTACTCGTATTTTTTCACTGCGAATGAAATACCGATGTCCGCGAAATTGTCGACGTAGTGTATTACCTAAATCAACTCAAATTTTCAGTTTTTTGTACAAAACTTAAACTATATTATTTGGAGTGAATCTATCACACCTAGTACGATCAATTTCATTTGTGACTAAACTAACATTACAGGTTTAAATATATAGTATGTGATACCTTAAACTGACAGTGAAGCGTAAGACCGACCATCTTGCCTTGTGTAAAAAATATCAACATACATATATTTAGTGTACCAATGCAGTTAGAAAGCTTTCATGGATTATAATTAAAATGTTTTAATTTCATGTGAATATGTTATTATTTTAAGGCCCAAAATAAGTTATATGTAACACACGGGAAAAACGAAAAAAAAAAAAAAAAAAGTAATATACATAATGGTGTGTTGGAGTAATTATTATCGGTACACCAATTACATGGCTTCTGGTGCAGCTGAAGCGCGATTTTTGTTGAATAATTTTTGACACAAGAAAGCTGTATGCGTGCGAGAATTTAAGAGATGAAAAAGGCGGAGAAAGAGGCCGAACGAAAGACTCAGCTCCCAGGCGATACTAGGAGACCCAAACCCGTCAATTCAGTAGAAAAATTGCCCTTACCTTGGTCTTATGGAGACTGGAAAAGGAACAGATCTTCTGTGCTGCACTTCACCAAAATAACGTCAAAAAAAACACAACACAGATCACAACGACTTCACTAACGACACAATTAAACAATGGATGTGGAGTTTAAATAGTTCAGGGTAGATTTTATGTCAATTGAATGAGAAAAATGCGTGATCGAAATATGCTTGCGAGTTTTGTGGCGAATGCGGTATTGTTACAACTTTTGCACTACCCGCGAAGTGCATAAAAAAATTGGTTTTGTGGATAGAGGCGGTATAGAAGGAATATAGGAGTAGGAACTAAAGATTTACTGGGGCAACTTGTTCCAAGAATGATTAAAATAATTTTGGAAATATTGGTGTTATCTCTTTAGTAATTTTGTTAATTTCATTAGCAACAATTACATATTATTTAATATTTTTATAGCCCGGGTATTCATGCCTAGAATACCAAAAACGTTTTATGGTTTAAAAGTTTATTACTATCAAGTTAATTATAATAAGTAAAGTGGTTATATAAGGGGTAAGGGGTTTGAGAAACAACAACTTTAGATAGGAACCAGTAAGTAATAAAAGTATGATCACGTACCAACACGTTATTTAAACTCAGCCATCCGATGAAATACAGACATGTCTCTTTTAATGTCTCCATAATTTTAAGACGAGGTCGTAATATTATATTTAATATTAAAAAGTTCAATAAAATGTGGACATCCCACAAGTATGGCGTTTCTGGGGAAAACATTTACTACTGTAAATGCACTGTAGTAAGTGGGTACCTAAACAAAATGTATGAACAAAATTACTACGGATATGTACCCAGTACTTATCTAACAGATTTTTATTTTGGATCTCGTTATAGTTTAACGAATAAAATGACATCTTTTCGTACTTCGACTTCCGGCTTTGAGAACCCAAAAATACTCTTTTTAATGCGAATAAATAACTAACATCGCTTCACTAGCCATAAAACGCCATTATCAATATTTTGTTTGTGAACATTCAGCCATTTTGACCTGGCTCGTACCAAAATCCGTCAATAATATTGGTAATGGTAAAATATAATCTACAACATTGAGTTATTTACTACCCAATCACAGAGTGTAATAACTTTATAGAATACTCAGACTTTGGGAAAATTTGTCAGTTTGTATTATTTCATCTCACAGCGAAGTGAATTCGGAACCTTCTTTATAATACTAGACTTCTGTATATTATGTAAGAAGACTTGGGCTTTTTAGGAGTTAACTAGGGTGATAGACTGTTATCAATGAGAAAGGAATATGACATTAAAAAAAAGTTTTAAAATCATTTATTTTCATTCATAATTTTTTTTTAATTAGCTTACCCAAAAACGCAATTCTATTATGTTATTATTATGTTATGTTACAATAATTCTATTATGTTATTATTATGTTTCTATTCTATTATTACTCGTTCGCGTATTTCCATTAAATAGAAAGAAAAACTCAGACGGACTCGAAGTAAAGCGCTTTCTCTCTCTCTTCGTAGGTACTGCGTGGCGTCAGACACGATCAGATGTTCGTTTTACTTTTTCAAAAGGAATTTAAAATGTCAATGTTAAACTTTGTTTAACACGTTTATTCATAAACCAATATAAAAAATAATCGCACCCATCGTCTTGTAATTTTTCATTTCAATTAATTAGCCAATAAAATAAATCGGTATAATTGTCTATTATGTTCCATAATATAAAATTTCATTTTCATTAGAATACAATATTGTTTTAACTACTAACTTTAGTATTGACTTTATAGTAAACCAGCTTCCATAAATTTAGTTTTGTTTATAAATTTATTAAATATTTTCTAAGAAAGGGTTAAATCCTACCCCGAGTAGATATATTATACCTACTAGTTTTAGTAATAAAATAATAGCTTCTGAGCTAAACCGATAAACCTATTATTATTTATCTTATGTTTAAATATCAAGGTATAAAAATGGAAGGTACAGATATTGAATTAAAGTACCTACATTTTACTTAGAATTTTATAACAAACATCAACACTTTGTTGGTGGAATCTCTCAGTACCTGTATGTTCATAAAGGCACGTTAATGGTAAAGAATCATTAAAATGTTATACGACCTCGGTTAATACTTCCTTGCTCAAAACGTGTGCCACATACACCGCTTAACGACGGAGATCCGAGTACTTTAATAGATCTAACACTCAATACATCCCAACTTCATAAACGTCACATTATGTACGAGTATCTTATCCAATGCGACAGTTCACGAGGAGTAATAAAAGCACTCAGATCTGATTTGCGATATATAGCATGTGAATTGAATTAATCAACAAGACTTCAAATAGGGAAAACTACCAGGGTAAAATGCAGATTAAAACTAATTTTAAAAACTTATTAAAATCAGTATAAAAATCACATCCTTTAATGAAATGGCATGATTAAGACACATTTACACGTATAAAATTCACCCCTTTATAATGCACATATTTGTGCTGTCGACTACTACTGAGTACTGCCTAATTAAAAAAATAAAATATACTTATACGTATTTTTATTTATATGTATTTTATTTTTTTTTGTGCGCTTAAATTAAAAAAAACTTACTATGGATATATTATGTACATTAGTATAAGTATACTAGTGGATATATTATGTATATATATACCAAAAAAATAGCGCGTTTTACTTGTATAATATATATTATAAATATCTACTAATTGTACTTAAATAACTTCCCTGCTATAAAAGTATGCTACTTTTTCATTAATAATCACAAATACACCTGACCTGACATGTATTATTATCAGACTCTACTCAACTAACTGCACTTACCATGCTTCATCAGCATCATCATCATCATACCATATCCGCTTCCTAAGTGGGGCATATGGGTTCCACAAACTGCCTCCAGGCCAAGCGATCGGCCGCCAGCTCCCGTGCATCCTCCCAAGTCAAGTCCACGTCCCGCAGCTCTGACGCAAACTGCCGACGAATTGTCAACAGTGGACGACCAAGACGTCGAGAACCCGATGCCTTGTAAAATAGGCAAGCACGGTTAAGGCTCTTGGGAGGCGTACGTAGTATATGGCCTGGCCAGCTGAAACGCCTTCGCCGGATGACAGTAGATACCAACGGTTGCTGTGTCCGTTGCCTCACCTCTGTTTTCCTCACAAATTCAAACCACCGCACATCTAATATTCTTCTGAGACACCTATTTTCAAAACTCAGAAGTCTGTAATTTTGGGCCCTGTAGCTCAAGCACAGATACTATCGACGTAGTTAAAAGCGTGCTATTTACGTGCTAACGCTTAACGATTTTACCGATCACAGTTCGATATCGTGGTAGCGGTTCGGCTGTGTTCGTCGTGTGTTCGGACGTCTTCGCCGAGTCGATCATAGCCGAGCGGGCCGAACGCGGCCATTTATCACGGCCTTACGTCAAACGTCAAATCAATGCGCTTGTCGGATTATTATATTATCGACTGCTTTTCTCAATATTTGGCTTCCGAAAACCGGCTAAATTATAATAAAGATTGAATTAATATATGTGCGAATAAGATATTTCTCGGGAAATGGCTCGCGAATAGTATGGCTCGTTTAATAATCCCGATCGATAACTTTTAACGCGTGTTCCATTGTGATCGCGAAAACGTTAAACATCCATGGGTAAGAAATCGTTATCACGTCGCTTATTACCGAATCGGTACTGATCTGTGATCGAGCAACTGGTTAGGTGCCATGATTCGCAGCCATAGAGAAGAACAGGTGTGATGCAGGCGTTATAAAGGTGGCATTCTGGCACTCCAGACAGCTTTCATACTGTTGAAAGTGGTGCCCGCTACTCCAATCCGCACTCACTCCCAGTTATTTTTTTGTCATGTACGCTCCCAGGTATTTGAAGCTCTCGACCCTTTCGATGACTTGTCCCGATAAAGCCAGGGGGATCTAGGCATCTTGACACGAGCTGTTACACATGACATGGGTTTTATCAGTGTTGATTTTTAAACCCATGCACGTGGAGCGCCAATTTAGCCTATCGACAATAACTTGAAGACCCCCGACTGAGTCGTAAATAAGAACGGCGTCATCAGCGTACTCTAAGCTCAGGTCGCAGAGCTTTTGGGAGGGGGAGATCGTCAATTCTTCGTCAATTCTTACTCGGCACTCGCTATTAAAGTGAAGGGCTTTGATTAATCCAAACAGTTTCAAAGACTTATGCTTATAATATGCTTCCAGTATTTTCCAGAGTGTTGGTGACCATACTTGGCTACAAAAATTTTCCTTACCATTTTAGTATCTGAACATAAAACTATAATTATTTAAAAACCTTATAAAAACCTTATTAAAAGCCCTGTAAACGCTCGAATATCCATATTCTTGAAAAAATTCTACCTCATCTCTGTAGGGAAATAAAAATAAAAATATATACCTACTCCCGTCTTGGGATAAAATCAAGATTTGTGTACAAGTATTTGAACACGACCCAAAATGTTGTCTTATATAAACGTTTTACACTACTCCAAAACTGATTATGAATAATTACGGTTTTTTAATTCATTGAAACAGTTTTTCTCGACCCGCATCAATCTCTGAAATTTATTATTTTAAAACGGCGTAATATAAACTAAAAACATTTTATTAGATTTATCCTATAACCTTATTGATGTACCTATAATCATTATTGAAGGTTCGTACAGAGACTAATAAAAGTACAAAATATTTTTTTATACTTCCAATACAGAAAATGATAATTCACAATAGATCGCTGTGAATATTAGATGTTTAAATGTCAAAGTTAAAAATAAAATAAGGGACTGCTTGGAGATAAATCTTATTCTGTGAAAACTGGCGGTAATTCACTTTCTCTTTTCTTTAAGCCACGAACGATTCCGAGTATTTCTCTTCACTTAAACGAAGCCGCCACAATGAGAGAGAAAAATAGGTTACAAAGTTGTTTTCTGTATTTTTGCTACCGTAATACTTCATTTTTCATCCAAAGGAAACAAACCTACTTCCGCATTACTTCTGAGAAGAACCTGCAAGAACGAACAGTAAAGATTTTCTCGCAGGCAATAAAAGAAATCAGCATTATTGGTTGGTATGACTTTTTCTTTTTAATAAAAATAGTTACTTAGCGTTCGTTACGAAGCGCAACGTGATAAAATATCTCAAAATCCAATAAAAAAATTAGCACACGCACACGTGTAGATTTTTTAAAACAAAAGTAAACGAATAGAGTTGGGGGAAACTGGTACTTACCTTCGGTTTCCATCAAATAATAAGAATAAAATATGTAAGATCAGTTTACAGATATAATTCGATTTTTAAATACGATAAAATTTTTGTGTTGGCGTTGGTGTGGTTGGTTAAAATTAAGAAAATGGCGGCGCTGTGTACAGCTGTTATTCAGTACGTTTTTACTATAACAAATAAACGCATAGAATGTTCCGTTTCCAAATAAAAAGTATATAGAAACACTCTTCTGCTGAAATGTAATGTTCTGTTTGCTGGGTGTGTGTGTTTTTTTTTTTTCCATGTATAAAATGTCGAGTCAATCCATCGATTACTTTCCGAGATTAGCCTACACAAATCATACGGAACCTAAATTTATTTATATATAGATAAAAAATAACATTTTTCATAATTTATTAACCCATAAATTTACGAACAAAACATGAAAAAGAAAACTTTTCACTAGCTGGAATTTTTCAGAAGCAGCCTTAACAAAAGAAAGAAAAAAATTGAGCTCTACAAACAGTAAAAAAGTTTTTATGATAGGCTACCCATGAAGTTGCAGATCGCCTTTCCCTTTGGACTTTGACTGGTCGTATCTCGGCTTACTAATTATCCGATTTACAACCAAATAGACCAATGGTTTTGTGAATTTTTGCTTTATTTTTCTGCATTCACAGAAAATTTTGGTTTACAAGCCCATTACCCTCATCGTGTGATCAAATTAGCTGTACTGGGGTGTTAATTATTGACTTAACCACATGGGACTTTCATTAACGGGTCTGGAGAATCCATTTCCTGCCCCACCGTACAAAGGCCCCGTACATCCGGTCCACGAACTGCCTGAAACTGAAACCGTCAGACCTGAAGTGATAACTACTACTTCTATTTGTCACACCTTTGCCGTGTAGTTTTTCACCCTTGAAAATCGGCTGAAAAGAATTACTCAATGTCTATGTGTCAAGCGTTTAAAGTTTTTTAAACGCGTTTTTAAATATAAGTACGTTTTTTAAGTCAGTTTAGCCTTGAACATTCATTATAAAATAATTGTATTCCCATATAATTGATTGTAGTATTTTCAAGTCCTGGCCAGCCAGGAGTTTCATGTGTCGAGTTAAAAAAAAACACTGATAAAAGTGTTTCGTGCAATAGCAATCGTTTTTTAAATAAATTATTAGAATAAATGTATTCTATGGTATTAAATATGTAAATGATTCAAGTCATCCCACAGTTTTGTCTCGCTGGATAACAGGATATTTTTTCTTTAATAAAAAAAAAAATTTTGAGTTTTTACTCAAGTACTCAAATATTTAAATTTTGGGGCTGTTTTCAAATGGTCGGTGATGGACTAAATTTAATGACTATGCAGACACCATAAGTGCAGATAAGGGGAAAATATTTTAAGGCAAAGAAGAACACGAGAATATACGATACCAGGCACCAGGCATTCATAAGTAGGGAGGAGGTTGCAGGTTTCGGGAAACCTAACAAATATTTTAATACGTACTAAAGTACAGGTGCTGACGATTCCCACAGGTCAGACCTGCTGCCTTAAACATAACCACAACTGCCTGTTCGCTGTTCCTGTTCTCCTAATACCCCCAGACAGCGCACGTTGCGCCATTGCATACTGGAACTTACTGCTGCTGCAACACAATAATAATTTGTGAGACTTTTAACAATGGAATTTACTATTTATAAGCACAACTCGACAAATTTCTACTTTAACGCTTCAGAGTAAATTAAATGTTGTCATGAAAAATAAATAGTATAGATGGAGTGACAAAACTCGTAGTACAAACCGGAAACTGGTGAATCTACGTCATATTTGGAGTCGAATGTGTAATATTATGACTTTTTTATTTTTTTTTTATTTATTTTATTAAAATAAACGGCACTCAGTGCCTTTTACATATTAAATATTTACAGTAAATACACGAAATCAGTTTTTTTTTTTTTTTAATTAAATTAATTTAATTTAATTTAATTAAAAAAAATTTTAATCTGATCTTGAAATAAAAATATTTCCTTTTATTAGTACCTACCTCAGATTATGTAAAATTGCACAAATTCTTATTAAAATGCGGGTTTTTATTTTTTTTTATTTATGGGTAGTATTAATTTTACTAAATAAATTCTATTTGATAACAAATTGCTGAAATTTATCGAAAAAAATAAGCTTCGTACCTACTCAATTTTCTCGAAAACTATAGGTCAAAAAAAAAATTATTATTCTACAAAATTGACTCTATATATGACGTAAATTCGCTTGTACATCGAGTTTTGTTACACTATGTTGTAAAAATATACTATATTTTTTTCAATGTTACGGAATAAAAATTGTTTGATTTTTGTGACATCTCGTCTAGTTCAAATGTGTATCTAAAAGGGGATTTAAAAAAATTGCATTTACATTATTTTCTCTCCTTAAAACCTGTAAAAAACGTGTACAAATGTGTTTATGTTTACTGTTGGATCTCTGTAATTGCTTTTTAATGGGTTCTCTTTTATTATGGTTGGTTGAAAGAAATTGCCACTTACTAGACAATAAACCCGCCAATCTACACTAAAATTGTACCTAAAGCCAAATAGGTGAAATAAATGTATTTATGTATTTAAATAAAAATATATTTTTAGGTTGAGTTTTGTCGGCAGACGCAAAGCGTCAGAGCTGCGGGACGTGGACCTGATTTGGGAGGATGCGTGGGAACTGGCGGGCGATCGCTTAAGTTCGAGGCAGTTTGTGAAATCCATATACTCCACATAGGGAGCGGGATAATATGATATGATGATTATGAAGCATGGTAAGTGCAAAAAAAGAAAAAATCTTCAGGAATAATGTACCCATAAAAAATATTATATATTTTACTATCTTATAAGCAATAATAATAATAATCATCATTTGTTTTCGCATCATCATTGATACAGCATAAAAAAATAAAACTTCATTGAGTAAAAACTATAACTAAAAAAATAATTATACAACAACAGATAAAAAAGGAAATACAACAGATAAAAAGGAAAGTAAAATTTTTTAAATAAAAATTAAAATTTAAGAATAAATTAAAGAAAAACAAAATCAATCAAAATTATTAAATGAGATACATAATGTAATAAAATAATACAATTTAAAAAATTTAATATATTAAAATATTAAAATTAAAATAATAAGGAAAACAAAAAGACTCAAGGTGGTAGAAAATTTAGAATTTTCGACCAATGCTTCAAGAGTGGACCATCCACTTAGGTACAAAAGCGAGGCTTGAATCATCCCACTCCTGCATCCCACTCCTAAAGTTGGCCACTTTAAAGCGCACCGTGGCTTCAAAGGAGTTTATCCCTGAGATAGCAAACATACCTGAAGCACTGCAGAACCTTGGTAAGTGATCACATAATTTACACTACATTATATAATATTATGTACAAAGACATTTAAATCAACACACTTCAAATTTGCGAAAAATCAATATCAGGTAAGCGGGGTCTACCCAAAACCGAAAAATATGCAAGGCGTCTACGAGACAAAAATTTTTGGGAACCTCTGCTCTAGAAGTTGAAAATAAGACTCATAAGAGTTTTTGTGCGGGAGTTTGCCTTCACGAGGAATACAAGTTTATCGGCCAGTTTACGTCAAAACTATGGGACGTATATTTTATGTAGTATACCTACTAGACTTGGTATTGATATTTTGGTCCATGGTCCTAAAAATAAATTCATAATTTATATTATTGATTCAACTTACGGCTTAAGAACTTAAGATTATTCAAATTATATTTAGGGCCCTTAGCTTTAGGTTTTTTAATTTTTTCTTATTGATTTCATATTTTTATTTTCATTTTACATGAAATTTTCAAAACCCTAAGCTATACATGTCACACTTTTTATACGTATCTAATCTATGGTCAAAAAATTCAAATTTACTGTTTCATTATTGAACACTACTTTCTCTTTGAACGGAAGTGCGCAGACGGGAGCATGAAAGTGTGTTCATAAAGTCACGCTGTCAAAAAACATTTCAGTCGCCATAGTTGGGGCGATACGGTTCTGGTGGTTCGTTTTGGAAATTCGTCGTTATCGACGACAGGGAGTCTCCTGCTCCCAAAAGCCTTTGCTTTTAGTTCCCCTTACCTTAAACTTATAACTAGTTACATTTTGCGATCATCAGGAAGCTGATATTTTTCTTTTAGACCTTTTATAAACATGGCTTGCTAAAATGAAGGGTCTGACGGTGATTTCGGTAACTCCATGCGGAGAGGCTTTCTCCAGGGTTGGCGGAACAGAAATTGACGTTATTTATAATGGAAAAGAAGGCGAACAGTCGTTCGTCTCAGTCGCAGACGAAGAATCAAAATATTGATTCTAGGTATACCACCATAACTATGTGAGTTTTCCCTCCCCTCTCTCTTATATAAGCCAACGCACCCATTACAAGTTTATACATGAGTTTTACCTTAAAACTTGTAACTTTACTTCAAAAATAATGTATCTGTTGATAACACAACACACATAAGTATTGCATAAGTACTTGAATAATAACAAACATGTCGTATTGTAACATGCTTCATATTTATTTATTTATTGTCAATATTGTTCAATAATATGGAGTGATAGAAGCCAAGAATTTTGAACAATTATTTTTAAAAGGGTCCAAATAAAGGTCTATGAGAGTTTTTTTTTCTTCTGAGAACTCTTAAATGTTGTGCATTGGATTTGTGCAATTCCTTGACAAGAAAATTAAAATCTTTTTCTTTAATTCAAAAAAATATAACGAGATACTACATAAAAATAAATTATAAAAAAATGGTTTAGAAAAGCTGTTAAAAAACATAAATATCTGGGCCCAGACGTATTTTAACCTGGCAAATATAATTTTTTCGCTTTTTAATCATCTTAACCCAGGTGAACCCAATGTTTTTGTTGCGCCGATTTGATGGCGGCAATCAGTGATACCACTATTTTTTTTATTTAGTTATTTTTATATTTAGTTAAATTTAGTTCTTACCAACCTCCAATCTTACCATAATATCTAACATTAATTATTACAGTTTAGAAGGAGATTGCACTGATGTGGGTCTATCAGTATTTCTGTCCTGGCAGCAAGACGCAAAACTTGAACAGTTTGCTGAACTTCCAGTTACACTTCCCGGCGAGGCCACACGGGGCTGCGGGGGGCGCGGCGTGGGGGCGAAGGGCCATTGGGCTTGTTTGGTACACCAACACACACAAACACAGCAAGGAACTCTTCCTGCCAAAAGCCAAGTATTTGGACACATACCACTATGTTTTGCTTACCAAAAAATAACAATTATTTTCAAAAGTGACCAGAATGATGATTGTGTGTCACCTTAGAATGGTTGGCTAGTATCCATATATATCCGATGTTGGCATCAAAATAATTCATGTTTATAAAAAAAATATTTATCAAGTAAGTTTCTCTTCTCCTTCATGTAAACTCTTATGCGCACTTAATATAGGACAGAAAACTGTATAGTTAATTGTTCAGAAAACTGAAAAAAATCTGTAGTTTAAGTTCATTGTAACAATAATGCCTCCAAAGTATATATAGGAAATGTTCAAAATAGAATCTCCATTACTGATTTTCTTTAATATGAAGCTGTTTTGAAAATTTTGCTCCTATTCTAGTAGTTCTATTTTATTAGTGATTGTTTCAGTTGTCAATTTGTGTGTGGAAATCATTGATGGTAAAAACTATTCGGCCCACCTCGTGGATCCCGATATTCCTGTTAACTGGGATCTTGTAGAACAATTGTTAAGTTGATCAAATTAAGACTTTCGGCAATTTGCAAGGTTGATAACCTATCCATAAATGACACAAAAGATTCTGTGAAGACCCAATAAGTATAACGTTTTTAAAAACCACTATAGAAAAATTAAAAGTGGAATTCACTATACAGCAGTCAATTTGCCAATGAAAAAAAAATAACAGCACGCCTTCACATACAAGGAAACTGTTGTTATGCAGATATGCAGATTTCATCTGACCCGTTTTAACAACATGTATTGTGTAATACCACAGTGATAAAAAAATGTGTATGTACAAATGGAGGCGTGTGTTTTGATTTGCAATTCTGCCGTTTTTGTAATGGAGCACTGCCATTTTTGTTTCAACAACAAAACTTTAAATCTAAAATTAAATGGATTAATGCCGTATTTTGACAAACAAATATTTTATGGAGAAAAATACATAACTTTCCAAACAAAACTGCATATTTAACCCCCAAAACCTGTGTATGCGGGGGGGGGGGGGGGGGGGCGGCACAGCTAGGGGGGAACACAAAGGTATTTTACGACTGCAGTAACACTCCCGCTTGTTTTATATGCCTAATAATAATAGTTTCGTTGTAATATTCCTCTTAGAATGTGCGTTGTGGGAGCCACTCACTTGCCACATGCTGCCTGGGAGGAAGTGGCGGGCCGGATCACACGATGCGGGCACAGCTACTGCTGGCCCTGCCTGCTGCATTACTTTGCCCTGTCGGAGGAGGACTACCGACCCCGCCCCATTTGCTTCCAGCCTATTGACAAGAAACATCTTAGAAGGTATGGACATTTTTACTTTTACTTCAGTTTTTTTTCTTTCTTCGGTTAAATGTTTAACACTAAAAAATCATTGCACGATTCCCAAAGTGTTCTTCTACTTACCTCTCATTTACTTTTCAACTAACAAGTTGCTTCAGTGAATTGCATCTGGGTCAATACTGTTTTAACCAGGGCCATAAAGTCTGCAGTCAAAAGCATATCCAAGAGTTCATAACATAGGATCGACCTCAATTTCTCTCTAAGAACTTTTTGAAAATTTGATCTAAATTCACCGAGTGTTTGAAGTGTGAGTCGGAGTCAGGCCAAAAACAAATGGAGAAGTTTGAGGTGGTTTTAAACATAGAAGCATAACCTATAATTCAAACCCTTATATAGATTTATTTTTTAATAATATATTATTGTCTATTGTTTAAGTTTCACTTCAAGTCGGTATTAGAAATTTAGGATATGCTTGAATTTGTTGACAGCCCGCAGTAGTAGTGAATAGTTTATTTAATCTATTATTACATAGGGAAATAAATGGGATATCTAAATTATCAGGATATCTAAAGGTGACAGCAAAATTTAAAAAAATACTAATTAAAGAGCACATAAAATTGTAGAGAATTAACGTGCCAGTTTTTATTTTTTCGTAAAAAAATATAAACCCTATTTTGTTGCCACATTTTTTGTGCGCTGCTAACTCGTTCCTATGTTATAATTATAGGTCAAAACAAAATATTTTCCAGCTTTGGTAAGCATCTTAAGAATTTGTATCCACCAACAATTTACTTAATATTTTTAACATTATTTTTAACAGTTTTGACCTGTATCTTGTCCATAAAGTAAATATACAACAGCTGTATGTGTTGATAATAATTTTAATACAAGTTAACACCAATTCAATCAACAATCTTATCCATATGAAATTTTGTGTACATAATGGCATCGTTGATTTAAAATCACAATTGCCAAATGGCAAATTTATATGCAGGGATACACCTGTTACATTAAATTCCTGTGATTTATTTGCACAGTTAGCATTTACAGTAAATAATAGCGTATGTAGAAGGAATATCTGCGCATTTATCAGAAACTAAAAGAATATAACATAATTATTGTTAGATAAGGTTGCAATAATAATTTGTTAAACAGTTTTACTTTTGTGTGTATAGTTACTGTTTTAATATTAGACTAACTAAAGTACTTTAGCTTATGCCCATTATTAGTTTATCAACTCTAAGTATGTTTTCCACCATCCAGCGTGCAAGGTGTATGGCAAGAGAGTATCCCAGTAGATGGAGAGATGAACATGAGGCTGATGAGACGAGCTAATGGCAGTACCCTAGTGGAACCAGCTCCTGAACTAGAAGATGGACTAGTCCAAGAGATGGACTCTATACTGTCTGTATCGCAAACAAAACAAACCACCCTATTCTCGAAACTTCTCACTGCCAATCATCAAGAGGTAAACTAAAATTGAGCTTTTTACTATATTCTTAAATTGATCTGTTAAAGCAGTAAGTAAATATATAAGTTATCATTTTTTTGGCATCTCAATATCATCATCGTAACAAAAAAATGTTCTTATAAGTACTCTTCTTATAAGTACTCTAATAATTCTGATTTATCGCAAATCTGGGCTTTATTTTTTAAAAAAATCTGTTGGGCTTGGGGCATATGTTAGTTGAAAAAAAAAAATTCACAAAAGCGGTATTTTTCCTATGTGTAGTATCTGTATCTATATTAATATTTTTTTAACATTAATTTTAGGTTATGGATATCATCAATCGAGAGCGTAAAGAGTTGTCAACACAATTGGCTGTGGAATCTGACAACCCCGAGTATTGTTTTATTCAGGAAGCTCTGAACCAACTACAAAACAGAGAGAGCTCTCTCCTTTCCATTCAGTCCAACATCGTACTAGAAACACCTAAAGGAGCTGCCAAACCCGAACAGCGTTTCCATCCCACGGGAGACAATACTTCTGGTGGCCTCTCCTTTGTGGATCTAATGGAAGATTTGAATATTAATAAGGCAACAAAAGTGTTGGATGCCGTGTCTAATTTGAATCCGGAAGCTCCTGAATTTCAACAAACATCTTCTGTACCTGATGTATCTGAGTCTTCTGGTTCGTCATCACCTACTCATGTTTCTCAGAAAATAGAAGACAAATCCAAATTCTTTTACTTTTATCAAGGTGTGTATTTTGCTATATTTATTATTTATTAAATATAAATCTGATGATCACACACGACTTGCGTGCGTGAGAAGATGTATGAATGTGGAGGAAGCAAGGGAAGTGTGCCAGGACAGAGTGGTGTGGCGTTCTATACTCTGCATACCTCTTCGGTAAGATGGCGTGATGGTTTATTTTATTTGATACCAAAGAAGTGACAAAAAAATCGAGTTGTCCTGTTTAAAGCCAAAGATGACTTATAAAATAAATATGATTCCAGCGGCTGATGGTCAGGCTGTGTTCCTGGAGGGGCTGGAGGTGCGCATGCTGGAGGCGGCGTGGGGCGGGCTGAGCCACGCGCCGCGGCGGCTGCGCGCGCGCGCGTGCTCCGCCGTTGCTCGGGCTCCGTAGCCGAGGAGGCGCGCGCCGCCGCCTACGCTGCCTGCGCCACCTGCCCATCCACTGCCCCTACGACCTCATCCAGGTGGAGCTCCGCCCGCCCCACGTCACCAGCGACACGCTGCGCATTTTTCATGGTGAGATGGCTGATAATCATGCTAAATTTGTACTCTAATGATATCTGGTATCAGTTTTCAAACATTTATCTTCATTATTACAATAGCATACCTCTCATGTTCTGCAACAATTTCATACCTTGAAAATTATTCCTTGCAAAATAATTCAATAATTTTGAACTTTATTTACCGATTACTGTCATGTTCGTTGTACATGTCACAAACTGCGATATATCTACATTTATTTGTAAATGCAGTGCATGTGTAAATAGGGGATAAATGAAAAGAATGGACTTTTCAACCTCTCATTTGTAGGTTATTATTTATCGTATAAAAACAAAGTTCATGCAAAAAAGCAATTGTATAAAATCTGCATACGTCATATTTGATTTTTTTTTAAGGATTAAATGGTTTTATGTGATGTTAAAAAAAAAAAATTGTGTTTCCTTGTTAATAATTGTTTTACATCTTTATGTCATGTATAATGTTGTTTCAGGAGAGCTGGAAGAACGTCGCCGGCAGCTGGCGCGGGCGGTGCGCGAGGAGCGGCGCCGTGAGCGTGTGATATCCCAGCGCGAGCAGGCGCTGCTGGGGCGCGGGGGGGGCCCGGGCTGCGCCTGCGTCTAGACTCGGAGCGCCATTTCCCATCCTGCCAGCCCGTGGATGGGGACCAGCCGCCCCTAGGGGAGGACCACTTCCCCGCGCAGCTCGGGGCTCCGCTGGAGGAGGACGACTCCCCCACCACATCCTCCTCTATCAGCGAACACTCAGCCAGTCTGTCCTTTGCCAAGGTGACACCATTTTTTTGTTTTTCTCTAAAACCTATTAAAGCAATGATTTTACTGGACAGAAATTTGTTTATTTAATTAAAGATTCTTTTTAACTATGCAATAATCACCACCACTTGTCCTCCCTATTTTTGGGACGTGGAAATGTTACGAATAAATCTCATTTCTTTTTTGGTTGAATTAAAGAAATGTAACTGATCTGGATCTGAAATTATCTTCTCCATTACATAAAACATGATTTGGTACATACGTACGTTATTATTATCAAACTTGCTTAATTAATCTAAATGATTTATCATCAGATGGCATCAGGAACAGGAGTATGGAAGACACGACCATCTCCTAAGGTCCAAGAACCTGTAACACGCCCTACAGCTCGGGGATATGACTCGTATGGTAGCGATGGAGAAGAATCGCACGCTCCGGCTTATGTCAGCCTTAGTGAAGCCATTTCTGCAGCTCTTCTCAAATGCCACTTCGTCATCTTCCAACCACCAATCCGCAAGAACTAAGGAAGGGAAACAGAAAAAGAAACTAAAGGCTAAAGTTTTGTTCAGCACCGGAATCCAGCGCCACACTTAATTATATTCAAAAAGCTTATTAGTATTTTATTTTACCTTGTTTTATGAATAATATACCTCTTGAGTATTTTAAATACTGTTCACACTGAATACATCTTTTGATTTGTCCTCTGTTATGATTATTTAAATATTGAACTTATACGGAATGTATGAAAGTTATAGAAATAGTGCACGTTTGTGTATATTTATCAATTTATACAAGTCAGGAGGGGGTGAAATTTCTTAGATGATGATAAAAAATACATGTAACTATGTAGCGAGATTCATCGGATAATAAGTTTATATCCATCAAAATGTTGTCCAGTTATCTTTTCAACTTATTATTAAATAATTTTTTGTTACAAATATGGTTTCAAATTTTTTATGATGCTGTGAAAGCCTGAAATTTATGGAGGTGTAAAATTGATAATACTATTGACGCAAATTTGATTTCAACATCTTTAATATTATGTTGTATTTGAATTTTTGCTATCTTCAATATTATTGATAACAGAATGGTTAGTTTGACTACCACGGATCACATTCTTATCTAAATTCCTATTCTTTTCTGAATTTTTTTTAAGCCCCTTTTTTTAAATTTTTTTTTCCCCCAAAAAATTTTTAAAAAAAAATTTTGGGTTTTTTAAAATTTTTAAAATTTTTAAATTTTTTGGAATTTTTTTTTTTTTTAAAAAAAAAAAATTTTTTTAAAAATTTTTTTAATTTTTTTCCCTTTTTCCCCCAAAGGGAATTTTTTTTTTAAAAAAAAAAATTTTTTTTTTTTTTTTAAATTTTCTTTCCCTTTTTTTTAAAATTTTTTTAAAAAAATTTTTTTAGGGTTTTTTTTTTTTAAAAATTTTTTTTTTAAAAAATTTTTTTTTAAAATTTTTTTTTAAAAAAAAAAAAATTAATAAAAAAAAAAACCCATTTTTTTTTGGGGGAAAAATTTTAAAATTTTTTTTTTTTTTTAAAAAAAATTTTTTTTTTTTTTTAAAAAAAAAAAATTTTAAAAAAATTTTTTTTTTTTTTTTTTTTCCCTTTTTTTTAAATTTTTTAAAAAAGGGTTTTTTGGGATTTTTTTTTAAAAGGGGGGGAAAATTTTTAAAAAAATTTTTTTTTTTTAAAAATTTTTTTTTTTTTTTTTTTGGGGGGGAAAAAATTTTTTGGGGGGGGGGGGGGGGGGGGGGAAAAATTTTTTTTGGGGGAAAAAAAAAAATTTTTGGGGAAAGGGGGGGGGTTTTTTTAAATTTAAATTTTTTTAAAAATTTTTTTTTTGGGGGGGACTTTTTTTTTTTTTGGGGTTTTTTTTGGGGGTTTTTTTTAAAAAAAAAATTTAATTTAAAAAAAACCCTTTTTAAAAAAAAACAAAAAAAATTTTTTTTTTTTTAAAAAAAAAAAATTTTTTTTTTAAAAAAAAAATTTTTTTAAATTTTTTTGGGAAATTTTTTTTTTTAAATTTTTTAAAAATTTTTAAAGGATTTTTTGGTTTTAAAAAAAAATTTTTTTTTTTTTTTTTAAAAAAAAATTTTTTAAAATTTAAAAAAACCCCGGGCCCCCCTTTTTTTTTTTTTTTTGGGGGTTTTAAAATTTTTTAAAGGGGAACCCAGTTTTTTAAATTTTAAATTGGGGGGCCCTTTTCCCCTTTTTTTTAAAAAAATGGGGGTTTTAAAAAAAAGGGCCCAAAAAAATTTTTTAAAATTTGTTTTTTTTAAAAAAAGGGGAAATTTTCCCCCAAATCCAAAAGGTTTTTTTTAACTTAAAAAAATTTTTTTTTATTTTCTTTTTTTTTTTTTATAAATTTTTTTTTTCCCCCTTTTTTTTTTTTTTGGGGGGGGGGGCCCCCCGGGTTTTGGGGGGAAAAAAAAAAACTTTTTTTTTTCCCCCCGGGTTTTAAAAAAAAATTTTTTTATTTTTTTTTTTTCCCCTTTTTTTTAAAAAAAAATTTTTTTAAAAAATTGGGTTTTTTTTTTTTTTTTTTTTTAATTTTTTTTTTTTTTTTTTAAAATTTGGGTTGTTTTTTTTTTTTAAAATTTTAAAATTTTTTGGGGGCCTTTTTTTTTTGGGAAAGTTTTTTTTTAAAACCCCCCTTTAAAAGGGAAAAAAAAACCCCAAATATTTTTTTTTTTTTAAAAAATTTTAAAAATTCCGGGGGGGTTTTTTTAAAAAAAAAATTTTTTTTTTTTTTCCCTTTTTTTTGTTTTTTAAATTTAAAAATTTTTTTTTTTTTTTAAAAAAAAATTTTTTTTTTTTAAATTTTTGGGTTTTTTTTTCCCTTTTTTTTACCCTTTTTTTATTTTTTAAATTATTTTTTTTTTTTTGGGTTTTTTTTTTTTTAAAAAAAAAGGGGGGGGGAAAAATTTTTTTTTTTAAATTTTTTGGGAAAGGGTTTTTTTTTTTTTTTTTTTTAAAAAAAAATTTTAAAAAAATTTTTTTTTTTTTAAAAAGGGGGGGTTTAAATTTTTTTTTGGGGTTTTTTTTTTTTTTTTAAAAAAAAATTTTTTTTTTTGGGGAAAAATTTTAAAAGGTTTTTAAAACCCAAAAAATTTTTTCCCAAAATTTTTTTTTGGGTTTAAAAATTTTGGCCAATTTTTTTTTTAAAAATTAATTTTTTTTTGGGGTTTTTTTGTTTTTTAAAAAATTTTTTTTTTTTTTAAAAAGGGGGGAAAAATTTTTGGGAAATTTTTTTTTGGGGAAAAATTTTTTTAAAAATTTTTTTTTTTAAAAAATTTTTTTTAGTTTTTTTGGGGGGGGGCCCCCAAAAAAAAAAATTTTTTCCCCCAAAAATTTTTTATGGGCCAAATTTTTTAAAAAAGGGGAAAATTTTTTAAAATTTAAAAAAAAAAATTTTTTGGGGGGGTTTTTTAAAAAAATTTGAATTTTTTTTCCCAAAAAATTTTTTTTTTTTTAAAAAAAAAAGGGGGGTTAAAAAAACCCTTTAAAAAAAGGGGTTTTTAATTTTTTTTTTTTTTTTAAAAAAAGGGGAAAATTTTTCCCCAAAACCAATTTTTTTCCCTTTTAAAAAAAAAAATTTTTTTTTTTTTTTTTTGGGATTTTTTTCTTTTTTGGGGAAAAAAAAAAGGGGTTTTTTAAAAGGGAAATTTAATTTTTTTAAAAGGTTTCCGGGGAAAGTAATTTTTTTAAAGGTTATTTTTAAAATTTAATTTAAAAACCCCCCGGGGGTTTAAAAAAAAAATTTTAAAAAAAGGGGGGTTGGGGGGCGGGGGGGGAAAAAAATTTAAAAAAAAATTTTTTTTTTTGGGGGCCCGGGTTTGGCCCAAAAAAAGGGGGTTTTCCCAGGAAATTTGGGAAAAGGGGGGGGGGGTTTAAAAATTAAAATTTTTTTTTGGGGGGTTTTTTTTAATTTGGGGAAAGGGTTTTTTCTTTTTTTTTTTTTTTTTTTCCCCCCCCAAAAATTGGGGTTTTTTTTTTTAAAAATTTTTTTAAAAACTTAACTTTTTTCTTTTTTTTAAAAAAAAAAAATTTTTTTTTTTAAAAATTTTTAAAAAAGGGGGTTTTTTTTTTTTTGGGGTAAAAAAATTTTTAAAAATTTAAAAAATTTAAAAAACAAAAAAATTTAAAAATTTTTTTTTTTTTCCCCCTTTTGGGGGTTTTTTTAAAAAAAAAAAAATTTTTAAAAAAAAAATTTTTTTTTTTTAAAAAATTTTTTTCCCCTTTTGGGGTTTTTTTTTAAAAAACCCCCCGGGAAAAAAATTTTTAAAATTTAAAAAATTAATCCTTTTTTTTTAAAAATTTAAAACCCCCTTTTTTGGGGGGGGTTTTTAAAAAAAAAAAAAAAAAAACCCCCCAAAAAAATTTTTTCTTTTTTTTTTTTTTCCTTATTAATTTTTCCCTTTTTTTTTAAAAAAATTTTTTTGTTTTTTTTTTTTTTTTTTTTTTTTTTTTCCCCCTTTTTTAAAATTTAAAAACCCCTTTTGGTTTTTTTTTTGGGTTTAAAAAATTTTTTTTGGGGAAAAAATTTTTTTAAATTTAAAGGTTTTTTCCGGGTTTGTTTTTTTTTATGTTAATGTTTTATATGTAATTTTAAGGAATAAAATGTTAAAAAATTTTTTATAGTAAATTTGTTAGGAATTTTTTTACTATAATAATTCGTAGGTCAATAAATTGTTTCTTTTCACTTATTTTTATTCGTTTTTAAAAAAACTTTACAGTAAACAAAATATAAACACTTCTACTTAAGTAAAAAATTATTTTGAATTCTCAAGTACTACTCCCTTTTTCCCCCCAGGTGCATAATTTTTTACATGAAGGCAAGATAAAATTTTCCAAATTCAAAAAAGTATTTAATATTTACCCCCATATCCCCCCATCAGGAACGAATTCGCCTCTTACGGCTAAACCCACGAAGCTTTGAAATTGAAAATAAAACCTAGGCCCCTTTGAAAATTTTTTAAAAAACCCCTATTAATTTTCACTAATTTTTTAAGGGCCCCTAAATTTTATGAACACAATAAAAAAATTCGTTTTGTTTCCCTTTTTTTGAAAAACCGACTAAAATTATTATACCTAATTTTTTTTTGAAGAAACATTTTAGTTTTTTAATCTTTCTTCTTCCCAGCCACATCCGAATCCAGTGTTGGACGTTGGAGGCCTCTCTTTTTCTCCATCCTTCCCCATCCTCGGTCATGAGTCCCCAGTTTTCCTGCGATGTATCGTGATCTCTATATCTCTGAGAAAACCAAAATAATTCAAATCGAGTTGCTTTTAAATTCCTAGTTGGAAATAACATGGCCACGTGGATGATCTACACCTGGAAACAGATATTGTGTGGTGTGGGATTTAACCTAGGAAATTCCAATCCACAGTCCGCTACTCAACCCACTGATAAAGGCCTCTAGTATGTAATACGTGCAAACAGTGTTAATTTAAATTACACTTTTAAATATTTCACGGAATTTAAACTTTCAATAATAACGTTATTGCGCCTCAACATTTCATGGGAATTCCGACCACCGTAAATTGCATTAATTATATATGTACACATGCATTTTGCAAGCAGACCTACTAAACCATTTGATTTTAACCTACGATTTCAAAAACACAGTAGTTTTTAGAAGAAAAAAATAGAAAAATTACCTAACTCTCAACATTTTCACAGTAGGATAAACTAGATTTTTAACTGTATTTAATTAATTTACATTATTATTATCTATGTTAAAATGTTTGCAAATAACGGGTCTGGCCTTGGGCGTTTAGAATAATTACAGGAACAGGTTAAAAGTAAACCACTCTTCTGAAATAATAATATGGTAAAAGATGCCTGTTAGCAGCAGAGCGCGGCGCGGTGCGTTCAGGCTGAAAGTCACAGCTGGTCACGGCTCGTCAAAAAGAGTCCAAGCTAAATATGTTTTTACGCATAAGATTTTAATTCAATTTCAATGCGTAGAAAAGATTAAACTGGCCCCAGCTTAGATTTATTTAACCGTTATGACAGTCATTTAAATTTTTGCAACAATTTATAACATAGATTGATAATAATTAATTTTATATTTACGTTGTAGGCAGTAGTAGGTACCGTTACCTACTAAAAAAGGTACCATTATTGTCACTTCACAAAAGCAGTTTCCGCACAAGAACTTGGATAATTCTTTTAATAAAGCATAGACAGTTCAATCTGTGTTTAAAACCCTAGCCAGCGAAATTCTTTAACCCTTACTCATCCGAATCTTTTGGATATAAATAAATATTTGACGGTGGTAACCGTGTTTATATAGTTTTGAAGTTATTCAAAAGCATTACGGTTTTATAAACAACACTGGTTGTGAAGGGTAAATAAATAAATTTTATTAATAGTACATATACCTACATGAAACATATTTGTTGCTCTATAGAAACCTGTTTTATACCTATGTATTGGCTGACGTAAAATTAAAGCCATTATGCTTACTTCTGTTTTTCAATGTAATATAAATATAAAATAGGTTATATAAGCAACAATAATGTTTCATTTATATTCAAATTACGTAGAATTTTTTTTATATTATTTTAAATCAACACTCTATAGCTTGTCTAAAAAAAATATTCAGAAAATTTTCAAAGGACTAAATTGCCAAAAATGCCTAATATTTTTAAATCCGAAGGATTAAAGCAACAACATTTTTCATTAATCTGAAACACGTGTTCTATGTATTTCGGTGAGTTTTTTAAAACTAGTCAACACGGCTGAATGCTGGGTTTAAATTAAATAAAAACCGAAACGCCATGTGGGGCTTTTATCTAGTTTCAAAAAACGGTCCAAGTACGAATTTTGTAAACATTTTCAAAAATGTGACGAAAAAACAAGGATTTAATTATTATCCTTTGTGTGTTGCTAGATTTCGCTAAATATATAACTTAACTTATTTAAACTTTAAATTACTTTAAAAGTTCAAACAATTGATGTTACAATTTATTTTTTCTGTGATATTAGAGGCAATATTTTGGGTATTATTGTTACGAACTGGTTTTTAATGTAGTAAACAATACACCTAATTAGCATAACTTTATGTGTTTTTTTATATTAAAATAAAATTTTCCAGGGACAGCCAATTATATTAAAAAAATATATAAATCACCATTTAACTTATAATATGGTTGATTTTTAGAATAGCTTATTTACCCAAAAATTATGAATAAAAAACATCATCTTCCAAGTTGTAGAAGAAAAATGGTAAACAATTATTATTTATTTTAAGAGCATACCACACCACGTGACTCGCGCGCGACGCTTTCCCATACAAACGTATTCTCGATTTTCTCCCTGGAATTTAAATTAAGAGCTAAACACGATTTAAAATTTTAGGGACAGTACGGGTCGGCAATTTTGACCATTTTCAAAGATATTTTTCACTTTTAATTGCATTACATTTACCTAATTTTAGTATTTATCTGAAATGCCTAGTTGTTCGAAAATATTTTGTAGTGGAAATTTTACGACAATATTACGGTTAAAGTTTCTTCAAAAAATTAAAAGGGTGCTGGGACACCTATAAACCAAATGTAGGTACAATTAATTTTAGATTATATTATGAAATTTTGCTTGTATTTTACGAGCCCTTAAAGGAGTTTTTGGCATAGGAGGAGTTTTAATGTGTAAAACTTCTCTATAGAGAAGAGTTATTCCTCAGGCCCGTTTTGTGTTCATTTTTGTGTTTGGGCCTCCTAAGGAGTTAGCCATGGGGTTTGACCTTTCCTAAAAACACGTACTTTACACCGTGACTTATTGATTTGGTAAAAACAAACAAACTAACCATCACGCCATTTTCTCGAAGGAGTAGGCCGAGAGGATATAACGCCATACTACTCTATCTTGGCACACTTTCTTTGCTTCCTCCCTATTCATACATTTTCTCATGCACGCATGTGTTTATTCCGACTTGTCCATTTTCAAGTTAGTAAATATTGGAATTGCTATCCCGATTTTGTTTGTATACCTATATAATATGTTTGTACAGTAAGTAAATATTTTGTAATATTTCACCTAATTCTGAATGTATTTTTTGATGAAAATGAGTTATCTACAATGGCTAGGTAATAAAGTAAACGCGTGTATTATTATGTAGCATTATGTAAAATACATATAAATATTATATGATAATATACCTACGTGATGTTGCGTAATTTCATTGTAGATATCAAGCTTGGTCGTTCTTGTGGGAGATCCCAAATAATTTCCAAATTCCTCGACAGCTTTCACTCTCGACTCGATTTCTTTTTCGTCGGCCAATTCAGTATTCACTCGCTCGGAGGTTCCCTCACTGTTCAGTGGATTGACAAGTCATTCTTCAGTTGACCGGTTCTGGGGCCAGCACGTTTGTTTAGTTTCTAGTGTCAAGTTTAGTGGTTTAGTAAGGATAGAGTTTTGACCGACAACAGTCAACATGGACTCCGGCTCCTCGAGTTCTGGTGCTATGTTCAATAACAACGAGTTTCCTTACGAAATTAAATTTGTGGACAAGAAGATAAACGATCAACTCTTAAAAGATTTCACCGTATGTACTCGAACCAATTTTATGTAACAAATCATTATTTAGCTTTCTTTTCGGATTCGAATATGATTCTATTAAGAGTATAATAATTACTTTTAATTGTACATTATGTACCTACTTACAGCGCGAGCGATGTAGGTATTTTGTTTTATTACCGCTCCCCATGTAGAGCATATGAATTCCACAAATTGCCTTTAGAACAATCGGCCACCAGCTTCCGTACGTCTGAGTATAAAATTAACTAATAAATTGGCTTGGTCCTTCGATAGTTAGCAGAATAAAAGTTGTATTTATAAAATGATAAATGAAAACATTTAACTCGTCAATACCTAGGTATACTGGTATACCTACAACATTCGTACAACAGTTTTTATGTAACATAAATTTGCATAAGTTATAAAAAAAACCGTAACTTAATAATACAAAAATAATGGTGGTGGTTTTGGTTTCGGTTTCAATTTTATTTAAAAGCTTAATGTAATTTTTTTTAAAGTTTTGTACGCCTTAATTCTGGCAATCAGCGAAACAAGCTAAATTATTTTTGGGTCTTTATTTTTTGTTACGGAATCATAATTTTTATTTTATTTTCTGTATACGATCTATTATGGTCATTTTCTAACGAGACTATCATACACATAATATCTCCTGCATCATAGTCATAAATGTGATCATCCAAAATAAATCAGGAAGCTTATTATAATATAACGCAATTTTGTGAGAATTCAGGTGTGTTTCTTGAAATATTACACAATTAATAGAAAACCGGTTTTATAGTAAATATTTGAAGACTTTTATTAGATTCGTTGCGGACTTGCGGATACCTAATAGACATCATTTTACCTAATGGGGTCCCTGACACCTGACAGGAGATTAAATTCAAAGTAATTTCTTTAAATAATGGTTTTACACTGATGCAAAATTTTACATGGACTTTGTTTTGCATACCTTCGTTATTGTGGTAATGACCAAATACAAAATTCTCTTTTTTCTTTTTTTTTTATGGGCACATTTTCCTTTTTATAAACTTTTTTTTTCAAATGATTGCATGAAATCCTATTATATCTAGTATTTTTACTTATTTAAGTAAGTACTCGAATCTTTACTTTTTGTACATTTGTTCCCAATCAAATAAAATATATTTTTCAGAATGAAATTTATTTGTGTTGTCAAAGCTCGGGTGCTACGTTTAGTGGGAAATAAAACAACTTTTGAAAAAAATCTTTATCAATGTTATGTAACCAAAACTTTTTATATCTTTATGTTTGAAGTTAAAGACAATTCTTTATAAATATTTTTGGTTTACTAACCAAACTTTCATTATGTTATTTTTTTCTTGGAGTATTTAAACATAATAAAATATGTATGTATAATAAAAATGAAATGTTTTTGTCATGATATGTAGAACGTAGGGAACAATCTTATCTGTAAGGCTACTAGTTCAGACAAAATAATTGAATTAGTGGACAAATCAGGAGTGGACCTGAAAATTTAAAACCACAAAGTATCATTGAAAATACATACCTAAGGGCTTTTCGATAGATATTGAGGTTTCTTTAATTGCTTTGAATGTGTACCACTAGAGGATTTTTAAAAATGATGACATTCAAATACATAACATAGTTAAATAGGTACATATTACATATGTTTGTATGACTTTAAGGTTTAGAACTATTAACAACATTATGCACTATAAATAAAATATTACACACATGTTGGAGGTATGTTATACTATATTGATAATAAAAATAGTAAATAAACAAGTTCTTCTCTATTTTAATGAAATAAACAATCTGATTCAATTGTTTTAATGCATTTTCATTTTCAGGAGAACGAACTGGATTTGTCCAAGTGGGTGAAGAAAAATGGTTTCTTCCAAGCAAGTTTGTCGAGGCATCAAAGAGCTTATACAATTTCGAAGTCAGGCCTGATGATGTTTGGATAGTTACATATCCCAGATCAGGTATGATATTCAACTTTTTATTGTTTATTCTAGTACACTGTTCTATACAAAATTATGTGAGAACTTGAGAAATCTTACGACCATCTGAATTTTCATTACATTTATGATTTAGTGATCTGCATATTACTTTAAATTAAGTTCCTTCTCAAAAATATTTATAGCCAATTACTTATTTTTGTAATTAAGATTCTATCACAATTGAATTACTTACTAGTAACCGCCTGCAGATGACTGCAAGTTTTATATATATTTTTTTTTTGACCAAGTTTTTAATATTATAACATTTTGAGTACGTCCAAATGTATGCAATATACCTACCTTATATTGATTTTTTTATATTCCATGCATATCTAACAACCATATATAACAACCTGTTTCGACAAGGCCAGGGAATAAGGGAGGAGAGGTGGTAAAATATAAAGTAAAAAATATTTTTGACATTTTATAATGATATTATGAAACTGTTTGAAAGATTTTTGATTATGTTTCAGGAACAACGTGGACTCAAGAATTAGTTTGGCTTGTGGCTAAAGATTTGAATTATGCTGCTGCTTCAGAAACTCCATTGACAAAACGCTTTCCATTCTTCGAGTACGTTTAACAATATCAATAAGTCAAGTTTGACACATACAGTACACATACCTTCGGTGTTAAAGCAAAAACAAAAAGTTGAATGAATAACCGTCAATTTTTGCTTTCAGGTTCAGTATTTTTATCCATGAAGAAACCAAAAAAGAATTTCTTGCAGAGAATGCACACGATCCTGTTAAGCTTGGATTGTTAGAAGAAACTTGTATTCCTTTGTGGGAGGTAAGAATTATGCGCCACAAACATAATAATTTGTTACAAAATTTACTTTTGTATAGTTTTTAAAATTAATACAAATATTTAAGTGTTGTGACTACGCTAATATTTATATACACAATTTAGACATCAAAGTAGACTGAATGCTGTTGAAATGCGATCTCTCAGGCGAATGAGTGGTAAGACTACGTATGATAGGTGTACAAATGTCAAAATTAGAGCAGAGTGCAAGGCTGAGATAAGCATTATCGACAAAATTAAGAAAGAGCTCTTACGATGGTTTGGTCATGTGGAGCGAATGAGTGATGAAAGAACGGCTAAAAGAAGTTTAAATGCAAGTGTGCCTGGATGTAGAAGCCGCGGAAGGCCGAGAAAGACATGGCTTGACCAAGTACGTCAAGTACTTGAAAGTGGTCATGTGAAAAGTCGGAATAATCGGCGTATGTGCATGAGAAGATGTATGAATGAAGAGGAAGCAAAGGAAGTCTGTCAGGACAGAGTGGTATGGCATTCTATCCTCTCTGCCTACCCCTACGGGGAAATGGCGTGATGGTTAGTTAGTTAGTTAGACATCATCAAATTATTCTTCCTTCACAAAATAATTAATAAATTATCAAAGTAACACTGATGAAAGAATCAAATAGGATCGGAGGGTCCGATGCCTTGCAAGGTTCCCATTTGCTGATGTAAACTGTGCAACCCACAATGCAACCAATAGAGGTACTGAGTCAAACAATCAGATAGCGTCGAAGGTGACTACTGAGACAAATAAGTGCAATGTATTTTTTTTAATAACACAAAACAGGTACTAGACCCTTTTACTTTGTGCCCATTCCCGGGTGAATTTAATTTATAAATTGAACAAATCAATATCTCCAAGTTCATTTAACATTTTCATACTTCTTGTCATAGTATGGTTCGCATAATATGATACACCATTAAACGAGAACAAAAGAACAGGGTAAGGAGCAAGAACAAATACCTAAAAAGTACTTGTTCTTACCTTTCATTTAGGATAAAATTTGAAAAACAAAAACTCCTACTAAACTAACTAAGAGTATGGGATCGGATAATGGAAACAGGATTTCTTCGATTAACATTTTACTATCCATGTGACATAAAATTAAATTGTAAATAGTAATAATATTGTTACCTTAACAGTCAACTCAATACGTTTCAAAACAACTTTTTTTTGGCTGCACTTGAGTCCGGCGTTAGAAACTTTGGTGTTTTAAAATATTGCAGATTTAATGACAGCTAGAAAGCTTAAAAAAAAACACGTAAAATCCCATACTGCGGACACATTTAGTGTGAGCTGCTAACTTGGTACCATGTAGAACAAACACATTTTTTTTGTAACCTCTTATAACTGAAATAATTTATTGTAACTATTTTAGATTTTGGATAAAACTGACTCACCAAGATTCATCAAAACACATCTACCATTTTCACTACTACCTCCAACAGTTCTTACCTCTGGGTGTAAGGTAAGTAACATAATGTCAGAATAATACTGTTTATTCTAAGTAATAATCTCGCCCCCACAAAATATATTTAAGTAGTTAAACAACACGATCTCACTCACTAAGTTTTTGCATTGTAAACAATTGAAAAATACTCCAATCTCACTGTCTCACGTCCTGATCTACACCCAGTAAGCGTAGAAATGTGAGAGAGCGAGATGCTGCAGAGTTGTACAACTTTTAGTTGGGTATCTGCGGGGGCACTGAGGCACATTTTGGGTTAATTGAGGGTAGTTACTAACTCTGATAACCACCACCAGTCAAAATTGAGATTATTATGCCATTTTTTTATGCCGTCGGTTTCCTTAAAAAATCAGTTCCTAAGTACGATAAATCCCTATGAAAATTGAGTTAAAAAAACGCAATTTCCTACTGGCGATAAGTCCAATGTGGTTATTCTAAAAGTTCACACTGTCATTAGTGACCAAAGTGAACTTATCGTAAATAGGAACTATACGACTCAATTATATTATTTTTGGGAACCCAAAAGCCTTTATTTTATCAGGTTGCAATTAAGTGTGAACATTATTAATGTACAAATTGTTTGTTTATTTGATATTATCCACGCCCAAAGGGCTTTTACATTGCATAATTCATATATATTGTATATAATAAGAAAAAAATAGGTAACAACACATTCTGGTATAAAATATTCAATATTTATAATTTAATTAAAATAAACAAAATGTAAGTTTAAATTTAAATTTAAAATAAATAAATAAAATGTAAATTCCTTTAAAAATTTAATTCAATATAAATATAATGTTAATTGCTTTAAAAAAACTAAGTTTAAAATAAATAGTTCAATTTAAAATAAATAAAATGTAAAATTCTTAAATATTTAAATTATACAATATTTTAGGTAATATATGTGGCTAGGAATCCTAAAGATGTTGCAGTATCATTTTATCACCTCAACCGGTTAATAAGGACCCAAGGATATCTCGGTGACTTCCCTAAATATTGGAATTACTTTCAAAGCAATCTACGTAAGTTCTTTAAATGTATAAGTATATTTTGCAAACCGTAGGTATTGATACCGGCTATCAATTGACAATACATAAGCAGTTAACTATGACATGTGGACTTGCACTGGTATCACCAATGTATTTGAAGGCAATTTGTGGAATTCATAACAATTTTTAAGAGGAGCTGAAACATATTTTAAATACTGCAAGAGTAAAAAATTATTTTTTTGTCATGAAATAATGTTTAGGTATTTATCTATTTAAATAATTACACTTGATAAAATCTTTTTTATAGATCATTGGACACCTTATTGGTCTCATATCAAAGAAGGTTGGAGTCGCAAAGAACACCCAAATGTATTATTTATGTTTTATGAAGAAATGAACAAGGTACCTAATCGTTTTCAAATCAATATTATTTTTATATTATGGTTTTTATTGTAACCAAATCAAAAACACTATTTGCTTCTCTATATAATATCATTCACTCATTCTAAAAAGCATTAACTTTTTCTTGTCTGCCCCAAGTAAAAAACATGTTTTTAGTTTAGAATTATGTAGAACTCAGTACACAACTTGAACTAAAACGCCATAAATAAATAAAAACATCAAACTTCAACTCAATTTATAAATATTATGTTTTTGGTTGCTGTTGGTTGATTTTTTGTAATTTATTTCAGGATTTGCCAGCCACGATTAAAAAGGTGTCAAAATTCTTCAACAAATCTTACAGTGAAGATCAAGTACATGGGCTTGCCAAACATTTGAGTATAGAAAACTTTAGAAATAATCCATCAGTCAACTATGACGTACTAAAAGATCTAGGAGTTTTGAAAACAGGAGAGCAGGCATTCATCAGAAAAGGTATTTAATTATATTATCAGCATTTAAAAAAATATTTATCTCTACAGTCGAATTTTTCCTTATCCAAAGCAATTTTTTATGTTAAAATTTAAATCATAAATATGTAGCAATTTAAAAAAAAAAATTGTACCGTATTTTTATTTAAATTGTAAATAAGCTCAAAAATTTGAAGTGTTTTGAATTTATTCTTTTGCAAAATAACCACAACAAATAACCACATTGGTACAACCGCACAGCGGTGCGATTTTCTAAGGTTTTAGACACTTTTGCGCATACGAATTCAGTACAAAATATCGTATGCGCAGTAGTTTAAAAACACTTACAGAATCGAAGCGCTGAGGGTCGAAATTTTTAAAATACAGGTGTCTACTTTTATGTATAGATAAACAAAAAAAGTGGGGTATTAATCTAAAAACTATCTCTGCAATAGTATTAGTGTTAGTAAAAATAATAAGTATCTCTGATAATTTAACAAGAATTAAATAAATTATTTACAGGCAAAATGGAGGATGGACTGAAGAATTCACACCAGAATTGAGTGATCAAGCGGACAAATGGATTGCTGAAAATCTAAAAAACACAGATATTAAATTTCCTTCTATATAATTACCTGTTTTCTTTTTTGTCACCTGTTCTATGATTACGATATGATGATACCTATGATGATACCTACGATTATGATGCGGCAAAAACTAAAAATTATTCATGGTATATAAAAATATTTATGTATACACATACATACCTTAGTGAAGGTAAACTAAATCTTTTGTTAAATATTCATAAAATATTTTATTTTAGGTGTTGTATGTAGGTTAACAGTTTCCTTTCAGCCTCTAGTACGCTTTTGTGTTTGACACATACACTACAGGTTCAACAAAATTTTCTATAAAAATGTATTTTGGTAAATTACTGAGATAATACAGGAATATAGGCATTATTATACACAGACACCTAGTAAAAAGTGTTTGGTCTCATGTAGGTACCTATTGGTTAAACTGGAACATAAACAATGCAGAAAGTATAATAAAAAAAAATGCATTATTGTTTTTTCTTGTTTTTATTAAATAATAATAATACAAAAAGTAATAAATTAGGACAGCTGAAATAATTGCTAGCAATAAAAGTAGACACATTATAAAAAACATTTGTTTGTTCAATATTCCGTAAGTTGAAAATTCAGAGTAAATATTTTCCTTAACAATATTCATAGTGCACCAATACATTGTAACAGGACACATATATGCAGTAACTTAATGCTGTGTAACACCGCAGTGATGTCAAACCATCCCTAGGTATTCCGTCACTCCGTAAGAGCCAAACATATAGACAACAGCATTGCACAATAGCACCTTAATTAAAAAAACGACATTAGGCAGAATCCTTATACAGGTCAACTTATCTATTTACATACAGGAATCAGTATTATTCACAGTGTTTAAAGTACAAAGAAGAATATGAAGTGATGCAATATGTTGAGAAAGTGTCCATAACCCCTTTATACTTAGATTTAAATGTACTTTATTAAGAGGCAGCGATCAATTTTTAATTTTAACATTGTTACAAAACAAGCGATGTCAATCATCTTTTTAACAGGATTGACCAGCGTTTAAAACTTAAATTAAAACTAAATAGGATAAAATTTTCATATTTTCATTTAATATTATTAACTCTAATAAAAAACAACCGCAACTTAAACAATTATTAAGGCGCATAAGTAGTGAATTATGTTCTCCTATATAAGAATTAGAAATTCCATTAAAAATATTTGTATATTTAATAATAAGCCGGTAAGCCGAGGAATTTGAACAATACCATTCAACGCACTCTCTGAAAGACAAGACAATACCACACAAGTCTCTCTGTAAGACAAACATCTACACGGATTATTCAGGGGTCTAAACACATTGAGTTTGCCAACAGCCGAGCAGACATTCACATTCTGGACTAACTCAAGGTAGTAAGTGTACATTTCCTAACCTAACTTGCTTCGTGTTCTCCCTAACGTACTATTATACTCGGACCTTCGTAAAAATGTAAAATCAAGGGAAACAGCCATATTCAAATAAAAGATAACTAAATCACAACTCTTATCATTTCAGACTTGTATTACATTTCCAGAAACACCCGCGGGTACTGGGGTACTCGCCTGTGTCAGTGTAAAGTCATCATTTAAAACATGTAAAAATGCAATTTGGTTTTACGGTCCAATCAAACTTTTACTCAAATGTTATACCATTCCGAAAGATATAACATAGTTAAAACTATAACAAATCTTGTAGAAACAATATTTAACATAAATTGGATAATTTTTCAAAATTTAATATCTTGCAATCCTCTTTCTTTCAAAGTAAAATACTATGTGGTCGTACAATTAGGTTCAGTCAGCCGCCGCATCGATTACGGGAAGCAGCGAGTTGTCCACCTGCTCGGGGGAATTATCCTTCATGGGCAGGTCTGTAATGAGGGGAGATCCATTCATGCACAGCTCATCCTTCATCTCCTTAATGGACTTGTCCAGGGTGCCGTTCAGCTTCTCGGTGCCTGCCTTGCCCATTAGCTTCACAGCGGTGCTCTTGGTGGTTGCCTTGGCAGTGCTGGTCTTGGTGGTGGCACTTGTCACTCTCTTGATGGGAGAGATGTTTGTCTTTGTTACTGTCGTAGTCGTTGTCGTTTTCGTTGCGGGTTTAGATACGGTCTAAAATAAAATACAAATAAATGAGAACAAAGAGATTCCAAATTTAATTGAGCATAATTGTAAAACTCATTTTAAATAGAACCTTTTTGATTTTGTTCAGTATCTGACTCCCAATATATTCTCCCATGTAATACACAAACTGGATTGATTATTGTTTTGACTTATCAAATTTATAAACTGTTTGAAATCACAATATCTTGTGCAGAGGGTAGATAGTTCTGGCTATCTACTGTAATTCCACTTGTTAGGTACATGAAAATTAATGCTTTGTCGTCAATTTACTTGAATAATAAATGTTACTTCCAGCATGCGAGTTGACTATTTTTAATATAAGAAGTGCCAAAATTACAGTGAAGTAAACAGGGTGGCATTAT
>JAGVSP010002164.1:0-32203 GCA_022494985.1 Micrasema minimum | reverse complement strand
AAATAAAAAAAAAATTTTTTTTTTTTTTTTTTTTTTTTTTTCGGCCCCTCATGTAAAAAAAAACCCCAAAAAAATTAACGCGCCCATTGAAAATAAAAAAAGCTCAATACTAATTTTTTAGCATTTTAAAGAAACAAGTGCTTGAAAGGGAAATAATCGAGTGGGCATGAAAAGTAGAATTGGGGAAGCAAGGAAGTAAGAAAAAACAAGTGGGTGGGCGTTTTCTATCCTTTCCGCGATTTTTTTTTAAATATATCACCAACTTGACATCAATTAATTTTGTGAGTATTTTAGGTTTTTAAAATACGCAACACGCTTCTGTCACGATGTGTTATTTTCACAAAGCTGCCTTTTTGCTAATGAGAACAGGAATATCATTCAATCTTTTATTTTGTAGAATCCACTTAGCCCGGTTTCCATACCTTTGTGCGCTAGGAGACTAGGAAATTACATAACCATATATTACTTGCAGCTTCCATTAATTTAAGGTCCATGTGAATTATACTTACAATCCCTTCCACACGGGTTGGTCACTCACAGTAATTAATAACAGTAAACTAGCAAGACTGAACATCGGTATACATATTTCATAAATAAACCTTCCCAATGACGTAAAGCTCTTTGAGTTAAATAACGTGAAGGCCAAAGCTCGTCAAAGGGTTTACATTAGTCTAAGTCTATGCGGAAAGGACACTTATCTAACCCTGTTTTTGAAAAAGACAACAGGAAAAAATACACTGTTTGTGATAAACCCATATTTCTTTATAACCTTACATAACGGTAGTAACAGTGAATAAAACTATGTACTACTTTCCCTTTGCAATGCTTTGATGCACAAAGTGCAGTATTTTTAAATAATTTACAAGACAAGATAATCAGTCTTACGCTTCAGTGTGAGTCGTAGGCTTTACATATGAAATACTTTAAGTGAATCACTCATTTAAATATACATTTCACTTTACTTTAATACATTATAAATACTCATTTTTGTTTATAAGAGGCTTCTAGAATAAAAAATATTACAATTAAAACAGATCCAGTTCGAGAAGCATATTTACAAATGAGTTGGGATTATTGAAAGCTCTCCGTCTGAACTCGTAAAAGCTCTGTCGCCTCTGGAGTCACTAGAGATGGGGAATAAAGCTTATTATGTTTGTTTTATCACCTCGCCTCAGGCAAGAAGATCAATGACAAGTGCAAATTTATGCAAAGGGCTGTTTACATTTATTTTTTGTTTGTGTAAACACTATTTTCCAAAACAAGGCGCTGTTTGGTTCTGCGACGACAGAAGAACATATTTATTGAATCCTTCGAACAAGAATACACTAGAAGGGTCGTTTCCATACAAATTTTCGAAAAACATACGCTTCCTAGGATTAATTTTCAACACCACCTTTTATCAAAAAATATTATCGAGTGACGTAGCGGGTAACTAGACACCTAGACATGGAAGTATTTTTCAAGTATGGAAGGTCACTTCTCTGAAATTCTTGTTGGAAGATTAAAACAGGGAAATAATGTTTGTTACTAAAAAACATATAATATTATTTATTTAACATTTATTTAACAATTAATCAGAGAAATGTTAACACTTACTATTCAAGCTATTTCAATGAGATCTGTCAAAATTTTATGTTCCATTTGTATTTTGCTGTAAAACAAAGCTAACTTTATCTTTATTCCACTTTCTAATACATTTTAATCATTCTGTTTCCCTCTAACAAGTTGAAATTGAGACAATTGTCTAATTTTGGACATGACAAGAGACGGAAGAAAATAGCTTATCTTTGAAAATTAATATATTTTTTTATGTTGTTAATTTTTTAAATATTGTTAAATTTAAATAATAATATTAAATCAATTTTAAAAAAACTTTAAAAAAAACGATATAATACGATTAAAAATCTTATGTTATGAGAAAACAATGCTTCTGTACCAGATGTAATTTTTTATTTTATTTATTTATTTATTTATTCACTTAATTTAAAAATAATTATTTTATGTTACCAAGTAACACGATAATTAATTGTGGTACTTAATCGTACTCGTATTTTTAATCATCCCATGCTAACTTAGATATAATAATATAAATCCCGATCCGGGTTGTGGTCTAAGGTAGATTCGGGGACTCCAGATGAAACTCTAGGTTCGAATCCCACTCCAGCACAACTTTTTTCCTGCTTTCTGGCCCAGTTATTTCCGACTATTTGAAAGCATACCCGAAATTGAAATATTTGAGTATATCATAAGAATTCAAATGTTTCTTCGCTCTTAAAAAAAAAGTTGAAATTTATTTTCTAACGTTTCCGCACGGATACATTTGAAGTGTCCTTAAAAAAATATCTACCATTAATATAACAAAAATATAATAGTCGAGGACGGTCAAAAAAGCATGGCATTGTCATAAACGACATTGAATTTGGATACGTGAAAAGTCGGAATAATTGGCGGGCGGACATGAGAACATGTTTTTTTTTATAACAGTTTATAACAGCAAATGAAGTGTGCCAGTAATGAGGCGTTCTATGCTTTCTACCTACCCCTTTAAAGGTACTGCGTGATGGTTAGTTGTTTTTTTAATAATTTATAAGAAGGATTTTAACAACAGCTAATTATCAATTTATAAAATTTCTTTGAGACATTGAAATAAATCCTCTTCACGTTTGAATGGAGCCAATCGAACAGAACATCATTCAGATGGCAAAGAATTGGAACAATAGTAGAACAAAATTTTATTCCGTAATGACAAAGAAAATTTCCAGTCTCTCATTAGCTTTCGGGTGGAGGCTTTAATTTCAGAGCGGTAAATTGGTTTCGGAGTAAATTCTAAAAGTTTCCACTGTGCCCGAAAAGGTCAGCTACTGAAAGAATTCTATGGCGCTGAAAGATTTTTCAGGTGTTTCAAATTCCTGAAATGCGAGCTTTGAGGTGGAATTCACTTAATCAGATACTTGATACAGATTTCAAATTTGAAAATTTATCTTTATAAATGCTTTTATTCTCATGTTTTTTCATTATCATTATACACGAGGGGGGGTATTATTAATCATAAATGTTTTTAAGAATTTATTTTTACACATTGTAATGTAAGTAGGTACTGAGATATTATAAAAAATAGTAAACTTTTGTTCTAAAAGCGTACTAGCCCTTACGTTAAATTCGGAAAATAGGAAAAAAATTCTTATCATTCGTTAGGTATGGAGTAAAAACTTTTTTTAAAAAGCTCAGTACAAAAAGAGGATGTAAAATTATTTCCTCAATTTATGTATTTAGGAGGCGGACGGACTGTATATAAAACTCGTGAGTTTCAGTGCACAGCAACTTTTAAAATGAGACTTCATCGTATTTTTTTTCATTTATTTTCATTTAAATATCAATGAATAATAACGCTAATTTATTATAATAACAACCAACTTATTCTTGTTCTGCGCTTAAATATTCAGAACCTTTTTACCAACACTTCCACCACACCCACATACGTACCACAATACAATATATACACACAGCATAAACATTTCAAATACTTGTTTCCTCACTCGCGATGTCCTCAGACACTTATTTTATTAATTTATTTCATTTTTATTTAAAGGAAAACCAACAGTTACTAATAATTATAGTAAACATAAAAAGCAAACAGAATAAACCAATTAAAGGTTTTCACAGGCAGAGTAAACATAGGTAAAAAATAATACAGTCACAAAATAAAATTACTAGATATAAATTATACATAAAAGTGAGTTAAACTTCAATAAAAAATTAATAAAAATAAAAAATGCAAACTTGTGTTTTGTACTGAATTGGTGCTATGTCAAGTATATTACTACTGTTAATCTTTTGTTTATCTTTTGCTCTGTGTGTGTAAAAAAAATTAAAATATATACAAATGAATAAATAATTAATAAATATTAAAAAAATACGCATTGTGGTTTACTTACGTATTAAAGATAGTTTTCATTTTCATGTATACCTAATATTTATGTATAATGAAAAAAAACGATAAAAAACTTCTCCCAGAAAGTCGCTGTTCGTGGAGTAACAAGTTTTGCAGTTTAGCCTGTCGATATGTAATTTTTATCTTCCTAAGTAAAATAATAAACTTTATAAATTACTGCGATAGAATGTTTAACAAAAATACTTTTTCTGTTTGGCCAATAAAATATTTCAGTTTGTAGCGGTTTGCACATAAAACACTTTGATTATCAATGAAATGTAGCAGTATTGTTTAATATCTCGGCGGAGTAAAGCATTTATTGCTCACTCGCTGTTGGAATTATGCAAATGAAAAACTTTTGTAACTACCTACCCTCAAAAACCCTGCCAATTACTTGGCTTGAATGAGCTCTGCGAGAACAATAATTCAGTTTAATGCCTTGTCCGAAGTTTGTTTTATTATTGGGTCTTTAATCCAAGTTAAAAATAGTTTTATTTCATAAAAGTTATGTTTTCCCTAGCTTGAACAATATTTTTTCTTTAATTTTGGAATTATTATAATTTTTTTTTAAATATAACAAATTTTTTAAATTTTTTTATTCTAAGATACACATCGAAAATAGTTTTATATGAAACTTCTAGTTGAATTTGTCAAAAACAATGTATGTAAGTATATACTTATTATCTCTGTTTGAAAATCTGTTTTGTGTTCATATACATTCGACTTTCAACAAATATATAGGGTTCGAATATTAAATTTACGTATTTCGTTTTTCTAATTATGGATATAAACTTTAAATATTATTTTACAAATTTTATCAAACTACAATACCTATTAGGAAAAAAATTAATAAAATCATTTTCTATTATTCAATTGACAATACAATTCTGAAAAAATATTGAGACCATTCTAGGACCGACTTTTGATACCAATTTCAGATTTAACCATCACATCGATGATATTACCACGGGAGCATCTAAAATGTGTGGATTTATACTGAGAATATCTAAGCCATTTAAACGCCCAGAGATTGTAAATATAATTAGGGATATCCATTTACTGTTTCCATGAACCAAAGTTACAGTGTTTGTTTTCTTTTGAAGTTAACTCTCGCGAAACTATTGGGAACATGAGTTAGACATGTGAGTAAGTTTAACCGACGTTAACTGCTAACAAATTAACTCAAACCATATTATTTGCACGCGTAACGTTGTGTTAAACATTGTCTTGGTGGATCAGGAAACATGGCAGCTAAATAACAATAGAAAAGTTTAGGGAACATCAAAGTCATGACTTCAAAATGTTAGCACAGTATAGTCACTAGTTTAGAAGAAAACGGTACTCGATGTCTTACAAAGACATTTGTTTTATCTTCTAAACTATGTAAACTATGTTTCACACACTACACAATAATAATCACTATAATGGGATGGCGACTCAATCAGTAGAGACCCGTGCCAATGATCTGGCCCCGACTCACTAGATAGTCCGTGTCGAATCAGGGCATTGTAGTATTATACTTAAGTTTTATTTCACAAATTTAGAATTTACAGCATACTAAATTTTAATAATTGCATAGCTATATTTTTGCAGGCATTTACAATATATACACTACCCATTAGACTTATCCAACTAACGACACCGACCCTGTCGGTTAATAATTTGGTTTGTGTGTCCATTTGGTTATATATCTTAGGTCCAATAAATGTGATGTGGCGCTGTGCTAAGGTTGTTTTTTTTTTTAGGAAGTAAATAATTTATATTTGAGGCAATGATTTATAAATCATAATTTATTACGATGTATTCGTCTCACTTCTATTATTAGGTTTCTCCTTTCAATATTTTAACCGCGTAAGTATGTTTAGTATATTTAATTTGTTAGAAAAGCAGGAAATATTTGTGTTATTTCCGTCTCCAAATTAACATTTTGTATATAAAAAAGAACCCACTTAAGAAAATATATCTGCCTTCAAAACAGTTTTGATAAGGAAAACCGAAATACTGGTTCATGGGTTTATTACGACAACGTACACAGTCTTTACGTAAAAGTAAACGATAGCCAGTTCGTAAAAGTACCACAAGGCAAATTTTACGATCTAAACAAGTTGATAACAAATATATAGACGGGCATAGATCAAGTATACGGGTCTCCAGAGTATACTGCGAAGGCTTTGCGGGATACATTAAATTATGTATTTTATAAGGGGTATTTTATTGGGGTATGTAAGACCCGTAAAGTAAAATACCACCCTGTCGATATGAATGTCCTTGTGAATGCCATAACAGAGTTTTTCCGTACTGAAATACATCATCATCATCATCATACCAAATCCGGAGTGGACCTATGTGGAGCATATGGAATTCAAAAACTGCCTCCAGGCCAAGCGATCGGCTGCCAGCTCCCGTGCGTCCTCCCAAGTCAAGTCCACGTCCCGCAGCTCTGACGCAAACTGCCGACGAGGTTCTCGGCGTCCTGGTCGTCCACTGTTGACAATTCGAAATACATATACACAACTAACTAATTCACCATCACGCTATTTTCCCGAAGTGGTAGGCATAGAGGATAGAACGCCATACCACTCTCCTGACACACTTCCTTCGCTTCCTCTACATTCATAGATCTGCGCCGAAACTGGCGGGCGGTCGCTTGACTTGGAGACAGTTTGTGGAATCCGCTCCCTATGCGGAATGTATATGGAATAACGATGATAACTATTGCTACCATAAATAAAACGTACGTTTTTTTGTTATGCAAAATCTGGTTTAAGGTTTTCAAAACTTGGTCAAAGACTAAGGCAAGTTTTTTATCGGGGGCTTTGTGAGAATCTCATTGTATTTAAAATATCGATGAAAGTATTCAAGTTCAAGTGAAAATGGTTCGGAAAAAATCAATCTGCGTTCCATTATAAGATTAGCTTTCAGCCGTATCACTTTTGAAATGTTGGTGTTAAAAAAACCCCGAGTTGAAAAACTTTAGCTCATTTTATATTCATAAATTCTTTGGAATTTTCAGTCAAGCAGTTCTGTAGACTGGGGATAACGCTCCATCGAATATACGAATAAAACACCTCCATAGGAGGTGCTGGTTTAGTAAACTTTCAATTCAAAGATTTGCATTTTATTAAAGGCGTTAGAGAACTGTCATTTTTTTAAATAATACATTTCACTATCAAGTACAAAATTCAGTACTTTTAGTATTCATAGCACTTATAAGGGTAATAAAACTATCATTTTTTAAAAGATTTTGATACTTATGGCAGTTCGTCCTTTAGACCGTTGTTGATAAATTGGTTTTTATTCGCTTTAAACTCATTCATTTGCAAACTTTGTTATTCGCCTGTAACGAGCATCTTCAGACTGGTAACATGTTGTACAAGCCAATCGTATAAAAAATAACAGTTTTAAAAAAAAAAATTTAGACACTAAACACATGAGTGTGAAAAAGACAATTTGAGAGAAAAATGAGACGAAATACAAAAACATATGTTTAATGGCTTGATGGTCAAATGTTAAACTAATTTGCAATAAAATGTTTTAAGTCACTGTGGATTCATTGATAATTATGTTATCTACTACATGCTTCGTTATTTCCTCCTTAAGTTCGGGACCTCTACAAAAACATGGTCCATGCGAATGAAAGAAAGATGCATGTTGAAATATATCTATCTTGTTTTCATTCGCATTGACCACGTTTATAAAATACCTCCCATATGCTGGCTAACCCAAGGATTGCTAGGCACACTAACGTCTCTTTCCTCCAGGAACTTAAGGTCACAGAAAGGCTCTCACGACTTGGGATATAATTGTATTCTATTTCCGACACATTGCCAGAAACTCCAAGGGCCTGAAATACTTGGTAATCACGGGACTTATTGAGGAAAGGCGAGCGAGAGAAAATCTCCTACAAGACGGGTAGATCAAATAAAGTGCTCCTCCTGACTGGTCCTTTTTTAAATGCTTAAATTAATGTGGTCCAGGACCGAGAGGATTTTGTTCAGTATATTCCTGTGGAATCAGTAGACCACAAAACTCAGCATTGAGAAGCATAACGAAGAAAAAGAAGAAAAATATTACATAATTACATAAATATTACACAAAGTGGTATTCTTTTTCTTAGTGTTTTTATTGTTTGAATTTCCTTTAAATAACGCAAATGCGGTGCCATTATACCTACCTACTACACATACGTATTTTCAATTACCTCATAAAGCTGTCATTGACTAACGGTTTTTGTGAAAACGTCTAGATATGCAATAAACTTTATTTCTTCTTTGTTAGATTGATGAATCATAAGCCATAAAAAAATCATACTTTTAACAAGATTTGTTTTGCAAGCAAAATGAACTTCTTCAATTTAATCAACATAAAATCCTTCAAAGAGAGATTCTCCAATGTTCAATGTAACCAATACCTACATATTTTAGCTGAAGTTGAGAATTGAAAGCCATAAAATTAATACGAATATAAGTTCATCGACTGTACGGAGATGCACTGCAATCCAATTATGTTTTGTGGGAAAATATAAGAAAATAAAGTAATTTTTAATTTTTTAAGAAAATTACAATTACACTTTTTTTAATATCCGATAAATTTTAATACTTTAATTAAATCAATGTTTGTAGCACTCACTTTGTAGTTTTCCATAATTATGAAATTTAACAACTTTTGTTTTAAACTACTTTTTGATGAAGGAGTAGTGTCTCCGAAACCGGTTGGCATTTTAAAATAACATAAAAATAAAAGAGCTGAAATTTTTCTAATTTCTATTCAGTTTTAATCGACATGTACTGGTATATATGTACATAAAATGTACAAAAATAAAATAATATATTTAAAAAATTCATACATAAATAGGTATAAACATCAATTTAGGGCCCAAAATAGCAGACTTCTGAGTTTTGAGAATAGGTCTCTAAGAAGAATATTAGGTGTGCGGGGGTTTGACTTTATGAGGAACATAGAAGTGAGGCAATGGACACGGCAACCCTTGGTATCTACTGTCATCCGGCGAAGGCGTTTCTGCTGGCTAGACCATGTACTACGTATGCCTCCCGAGAGCCTTTACCATGCTTGCCTATTTTACAAGGCATCGGATATGGTGTGATAATGATGAAATATTTATTACAGAAAAAAATTTATTTTCATAATTTACTAACGTTACATTTCTAGTTTACACTTATAATACAATGTACCTTATCGAACCTGTCTCGCTATAATCATTAAAAGATAAAATCTGTCAAACTCAAAACAGTTACATTCAGAAAATTCGCTTGAAAAACATAAAATATAATGAAAGTTTATCATAAGCAATTTGAGCGCTAGAATTCTCCGAAAATATTGACTCTATACAGACATCAAGGGTTGAAAGCAAAATAGTTTTCATAGTTAAAGTTTGAATGAAGTGGGCGTGTTTGAACATTATTTTCTTGGCGTTCTGCCAACAGGCACCTGTTGTATTCTATGGAATGAGAATATTATTTATCAATGAACTCACGAATACAATCTTAACCTTCGCTTTCTAATTCTGTTGGCTGAACGTACTGAAAAGATAAACTAGCGCCTGAGAGGCGCACAATATTTAAAACCTATTTATTCAATAAATTAAAATAACTTTATATTTTTTTTAAATCTAAATGAATTTTCATATTATTTATAAGTAAATAAAACATAAATGTTTATTATAATTTTTTTATTTTAAGAAAAATATGTAGGATATTAAAAACCCTTTGCAAAAAGTAACAAAAACCAGCAGTCTTCTGTATTAAGGTAATTTTTTTAACATGCGCCTCTCGAGCGCAATGCATCGAGCAGAAGCGACCGTCACTCGGCGGAGATGCCAACGACTGAGTTGGTTTGGCAACACAAGCTTGCACGCGCTTCGGTTAGAAAAAGACAGCGATATATTTGTTTCGCGGGCGCCTCTGAGGCGCACGTTATCTTTCTAGGTTAAAAGAGTCTAGTTAAAAAAGTATAGTACCGTGTAATCCCTTGGTGCGGATAAGGGAGAGACAAAATTGCACCAAAACCAGATTAAAGGTACTTATAATATGTATGCAAAATATGTCCCCCTCGTAGTATAGTTGTAGCGCATTTGGCAGACGCACATAAGGTCGCGGGTCCCGTAGCGTTGGGGTTTAGCATGAAATATTTAATTCCATGTTATTTTCATATTAAAATGTCATTTGTGATACCTTGGACTGGTTCTGAAGCGTAAGACTGATCATTTTACCATAAAAAAAAAACATCAAGTTACACTTAACTACTCGGTGTACCAAGGAAGTGCCCTATGAAACATTGGGTGCGGATAAGGGAAGGTTATAAACTTAAAACAAATTTTAAAAAAAGCATTTTATGGTAAATGTTGCAATATTTTCATGCTACAAGACAATTTATCCGTATATTTTTACACAATTCGATGGTCCCAACGTTTAAGGTCGAATCAGAAAAAATGCGATTTTTGTTGTATTGTATTAAACTGTCCAATTTACATAATATTTCAGATAGTCAAAAAAAATATATTGATATATGTATATATATATGTATATTGGACAGTTTAAATTAATAAAACGAAAATCGCCCTTTTTCAGATTCGACAGTATACGTTGGGACCGTCGATTTATTTAATCTTAAATAAAAATATAAATTAATTACAAACCTTGAGGTGGGGAATGCAAGTCTCTAAAGTTCATATAAAAATCAAAATAAATATAGGTATACAGAATAAGAATTGAACAAGATAAATAAACATCTGCATAGCCTTAAATAGAAAGAAAATTTGATTTAAAAGAGAAAAAAATAAATAAATAAAAGACAAACAACAAAATTCATCGCTTCACGGAGGTGTTTATGTAGATTCTTCCGAGCCAGGCGGGGGGGACCCAAGAGAGCGGCCCATCTCTTACTCAACCTTGGTGTCTGATGCAGATACGCCTCGGCAATCAGCTGATTCCCCAACGATATCCGGCCAATAAAACCAACATTCTTAAAATGAAAACTTTCATCATCATCCTCATAATACCATATAATATGTTTACTAGATTCAGAATGTTACCATTTCATATTTGTGAAATATGTGCTATGTGCTTCACATAGGGAGTGGATCATTTATTTATAATACACTTAGATCTGCCTTGCAGAGTAAATTATTTAGAAAAAGTAATGACACGAAGATTCCGCACCTTAATACACTTACACGGGTCGATCTATCAGAGCCCTTCGACTGCCGGCAAGCATCCGCCCACACACCGCAAAAGGTATGGGCTATATATAGGGTTACAGTAACAGTATACAATACTAACCCGTTCCTTACGAGGAGCGTTCATGAATTTTACCATGCATCTAAAATGCTTTTTCTTGTGGACGAGGGGGCTGTTGGCTATTATTTAAGAAGAAAACTTTCTTTGAATAATAATTATTTGAGGCTATGTAATAAATATAAATAAACACTTTCATGTGGAAAGTTACACCATCTTTTTCGTTAATTTTATCCGTACGGTTTTTACACGGTTTCACTACACAGGAAGGCATTTCGGAATGTTTTCTGAACGTCCGACTCGGCCGGCGGTTAAAGAAATACTGAATACGCGTCTGGCGGAGTTGGAGGTTTTGGCGGAGTTGAAGTGTCATAATTTTTTGGGTTCAGTTCAAATCTCATAAATAAATCAATGGAGTGGATATTATCCATTATATATTATCCAAATTGCACAAACTGCCTCCAAACCAAGCGATCGGCCGCCAGTTCTCGCGCATCCCCCCAAGTCAGACTTATTTCACAAATATGAAATGGCAACATTCTGAATCTAGTAAACATAAACGAAGAAAAGTCGTTATGAAATGCGAGAAGTTTTTCAATTGAAAGCTCATTCCCAACAAAACTCAAACTTTTGAATGGCGCTCAGAATAAATGAGTTAAATTCTTCACCAATGAATTTCAAGTTAATTTGCAGTATTTCTATTTACGTCTGCCAATTTGACATATTTAAAGTGTGTAGGTCTATTTTGAACTTTAGCCACCTACCATTTCTGTGTTAGTGTTAGTGAGTGACATTGATTATATAGTTATAATTGCAAATAGCAAGAGTTCAAGGGCGGGCTTATTGCTTTTAAGCCATATCTTCTAACCAACCCTTCAAGTAATGTACATACTAAAAATAAATAAAAAATAAATTTGTGAAATTTGAGTCACGTTTTACTTGTCCATGTTTATTTGTGTATGTGTGTGACGTTAGGTAAGTATATTTATGATGTTTTCATGACATCAAAATTATTTTTGTAGGTATGTGGACAGATAATGTATGAAAGATGCACTAATGTCGAAATTAGAGCAGAATGATACGCCGAAATAAGTATTATCGACAAAATTGATATTGGTTTTTTACAACTCCGACGCGCGACGGTTTGAACATGCAGAACGAATTAATAATAAAAGGACAACTACATGAATATATGATGCAAGTGTGCCTGGGTTTAGAAGTCGAGGAATTTTGAGAAATATGTGGAATGATCAAGTACAAGTACTTAAAAGTGGTCAGGTGAAAAGTCGGAATAATCAGCATGAGAAAATATACGAATGTAGAAGAATCAAGGGAAGTGTGCCAGGACAGATTGGTATGGCACTCTATCCTTTCTGCCTACGCTTTAAGAGAAATGGCACGATAGCGATGGTAAGTTAGTTCATTACACAGTGTAAAGCAAAAGCTTTACCCAGCCAATGACAGGTCGTAAGCTCTGTAAATACCCGATAAACATCCATATTCCCGTACTAGTTTTAATGTGTCTATTTCCTCTATATTTATAGTACATAAATATCACTTCCCTAAGGCTGCGCTTGAAAGCGTTAGAAATAATTATTTTGGTGTTTTCAACATATTTGTCCGGATTTATTGACAGCTACAAATTTTAGAAAAATATAGATACCTACCTCAAACTATTTTCAACAAATATTTTAATATATACAATAAATTGGTTGTAATACGTATTTATTGTGTATCTTTTCTTTCTTACTATGCCTATTTATTTATTTACGGCACTTGCTTTTTACAAAAATACACTTTAAATACAGCGAAATATATAAATTAAACATAAATAAAAAATAGTACAAATTGTGACAAAATTTTTTTTACATTGGTATAAATCGAAGTATGCTTCCAGCGAATACACAAGAGTATATATATAAATATAGTGAAATATATTATACTGTTTACACTGTACAAATAAAGTATTGACAGGAGTTTTTAACCCATTACAAAAATTAAAATTTAAAGAACTTTCTGAAAGGAAAAAAAAAAGAAATAATAACAATACAGAAAGCAAATTCCAACCAAATATACGCGATATATATATATATGTGAAAAACTATATTTGGATCTGATGCTTTTATTTGTATTAGACAATTTTTATGTATTTAAACTGTTGTTTTTCCTGCAAATAAAATAAAATAAAATATTATATGTAACTGATATGAAAACTTATTTGGTGATCTAAAATTATCTAACCCATTACTGCTGACGTAAACATGTTAGATTCCTCTGCTGTTATAAAAGTTTCAATAATTTATTCCCATTTCTAATTTCCAACTTTTGACATTTGACAAAATTAATGTTGCTCCCCGACAGCAGAAAACATGGCCGTTATCAAATTTGTAAAGTTTTACATGTCAACTAATTTTTCATTTCTACCCAACGGGGAGGGGGAGGGGGAAGATCCACCCCTGATTATCTCATCAGGTTTAATTGGATTAGAATATTTTGAAAAAAGAAACTTCAAACTTATAGTACAATGACTTCTTTAATTATTTGTTAGAACCTTATGACACAACTTGTATTAGTTTTATAAGGACTATTGTAAAATTATTTCTTTGAATAAATAATAAAAAAAACTGAAAGATCCTGAAAACTGTATCAGTAAAAAAAAAGCAATGTATCCATACAATTAACAATTTTAATTCAAGTTTTGATTATGCAATGAATTGGCATTATATACGAAAAACGAATTTAAAATGCTTACCACTCGCTCATTACTTTTATAATGAAATTAATACTAATTATACTTTGCCTTACTCACAGCAATTTAAACACAGCTGCTTTTCTTTTTTGATAGTAAAATAAAATAAATTCTTGCTTTGTGTGTTACAAATATCACGGCTAAAGAAATATTGTTTTCACGATATTTCTACACAAAGTTACAAACTAAAAAAGTAATCTTAGGTGAACTACCGCGAAGCGTTTTTGTTAAGAAGCATCGCAGACGTACAAAAGCAACAAAAATATGAAAACATTAAGAAAACAAATGAGAATGGCAAGAAGTTCATGTCACAAATGTTTTCAGAATAAAACAAATAATAACTTATTTAAACGCAATTATTACTAAGGGTGACTGGTGACTTTTTGAGATAATCACGATCTTTGAATTGGATTTTCTCTCTGAAAATTAATGAATTATCATAACGTTATTTTATTTGTCTTTAGTTATAAGTGGTGCGTTCAATCATCGTGAGTCTGTAGACAATTACTTTTCAACCTTTTTGAGTCATGACCTTCTAAAAGCCTTACAATCCTCTTGTTACTTTTCCCTAATTTATATAATTAGAATTCCTTAATTTTAAGGGTAATTACATAAAGTCGGACTTCTTGTTTTAGGGACAAATAAAACAAAAAAAGTACGACACCTATACGTATCCGTTTGAAAATAAATATGCATCTAGCAATTTGACATCTCAACAGAGACGAGAAATTTGGATGGGATTATGGATATCTAGGCGTTTACAGGGCTTATGACCTGTCATTGGCTGGGTTAAGTGGCCACTTGATGTATTACAACATTCCCCATTTCACCTAGTATTTGATATCCATATCTGCCAATATACAGTAAAATGGTGCGACGCTTCACATGTGAACACTCTCTGTCATCCATTGAGAAAATTGCTAAGCATTTTAGCAGAAACCCAGCCAATGACAGGTCATAAGCCCTGTAAACGCCTAGATTCCATATTCCCTTCCAAATTTCTCGTCTCTGTTGAGATGTCAAATTGTAATTATTAGCCCGTAATGGGTGAAATCCAGTTTTTGTCTACAAGTATTTGGACACACTCAAAATTTTGTTTATTCATCTAGCAGTTTAATCATAAAAAGTTACCAATAAACCACCTTTTTAAAAATATATATAAAGTGTGTTGGAGATCTTAACAAAACGTCGATAATTGTTTTTTTTTAAAGTTCGGTACCTCGATAATGTGAGTCCAGAGAGTCACTACTTTACGAAGGCCACCAAAATTCTTAGGAAAATATCGTCGGTCCAATGCCAAAACAGCGAATTTACTGACAGTTTTTTTAAATTAAAATCAAAACCTAATTAATTTTTTTTAAATTATAAAATTCCATGCAGAAAAATCTGCTCGTTATTTAATGCTACTTAAACAATGATTTTAATTGGTTTATGAAACCACTTAACCTTAAAACCTAAATATTTTAAAAGAGCATTTCTGCAAATTCGCGTAAGTTGCGTTGTACACTGTTCAGACCAAAATTCATTAGTTTTGTGGTATTTTTCCATACTAAATATTTATTACAGAAAATAATGATTCATTACTTTAAGAAACGACGAGTGACGTCGCGCCGACGCGACGCGTGACATATAATCGACCATTATTTTGGTTCAGCGCACCCATGATTATTACAATATCGCTAAGGGTTGACAATTGTAGAGTTAATAACCTGAATACATAAAAGCTTGACCTTTAAATTCTACCCGTCTACTGGGCGCGATTTTATCGCCTTGTAAGATTATGATTATCGTCCAGGTGTTGAGCCTTTAGTACATCGAACCTAAAGCCTTTTAGGGTGTATTCATCTGTGAAAAACGTCATTTAAAATATCCGAAAAATCTTCCCTTAAATATCACAAAGAAGGCTTTTTCTATATATAGGCTTTTAAGTGATCCAAGAGATAGTTATTCTATACTTAGAGAAGATTTTATTTTGGGAAGCTTTACGGATGGTGATAATTTTCCATAATTTAGGTACCTACTTTATAAATTATGCTTTTTTCTTACGCTTCAGAAGTAAGTAGGTATTTTGCCTTAAATAAGAGCATACCACACCACGTGACACGCGGCCACTTCCCATACCAACGTATTCCACGATTTTCTCCCTGGAATTAATTAATATAGCTATGTTTTTTTAAACACATTTTAGATATCGACTAAATGCGTGTTTGCATCGTCTTATTTAAAAAAAATGTTATTTGTTAAAGGAAATAAATAAACTATTCAAAAAATAAGGCGATACAAACACGCATCTGCTCGATATCTAAAAGGTGTGAAAAAATAATTACACTTATGTTAAATTCCAGGAAGAAAAACTAGGAATACGTTTGTATGGGAAAGCGGCCGCGAGTCACGTGGTGTGGTATGCTCTTAAGGCTCTTCCTAGAGCAGCGTTAGAAATTTTCCCTTTTTTTAAAACGTTATTCCGGATTTATTGGGTGCCATTAAGCTTTTAAAAAAATCACTTTAAACTAATTTCTTGAAAAACACTTTTTTTAAATGTATGATTCCATGGAAAAAAGTCTGCAACCAATTTTGACTAAAAAGGAACTATTATTGTAATTTAGCCCTTTAACTTTAGTTTTTTTTGTGCATCCGGGCATAAATTGATTAACATACTTATTTTCTGGTAGAAAATCAGTCTCGAAAAGGATTTCCAAAAAGGATAATCCAAATGCAGCCTTGATTTATTCTCCGAGCTGGTTGCATGCTCTGAATAAATAAGGGTAGGAACTTCGTCTTCTGGGCGCTTTGGGGTGTGACAGAGTTATGTTATTTGCATATTCCAAGCGTGAATACTCTAGTGGTACTTTACAGCATTAAAGTAATCTCCCAATAAAAAGTTAACCACGAAATGGTTACTTAACTGCACTAACTAAAATAGTCATCTTTATTTGGGAAGAAGCAAAAATGATTTTGATAAAGATATTGATTTCGGCACTCTTTAATACTGGATTTTAAAATACAAAGTTTACTCGACATAGAAAAATATAATTTTCTCGACATTGGAAAACGATAGAATCACGGTGTTATGAATTTCAAAAATTTGACGATTATTGTGAGTTGTTACTTGATATTCTCTGTTTACCATTAGGACTATAATTCAGTATGGTACTCATGGTGCAATATCAAAATATGTATTATTAACAAAAATTTTATCGAGTTTGCAATTGTTATTTTATAGTTGGCAATTTTATCAATGATTTTTATCACAATAACAGAATTATGTATATTTGCTTTTATATTATTAGAATATTCACACTTTTCCGCTGCACTGCTGATAATTCGTCAGCAGTTAGTCAAAACTGCAGAACTTGGATCTTACAGTTTGTGGAATCCATATGCTCCAATCAGGGTGTGGAACGGAATGATGATGATAATTATAAAGTTTTATTTTCTTTATAAAATTTATTATAGGTACCTACTTAAGAGGATGTGTGGTTAAATTAAGTGACCCGAGTCCGCTCCTCCTTACAATCGTATAGTTCCCATATTCATTCCTAGGTTGGTATTACAAAAGTATAGATCGGTAAACGGAAGATATATGCTATATCTACCGTTAGGTTATATCTTCCGTTTTCCGATCTATATCTACTCTTGTAATACCAGCCAAGGAATTAAGCTCTAGAGCAATGAATTTAACACACATTTTAGACTGACGAGACGCGTGTTTCTTATTTTCTGATTGTAAAAAAATTAAATAAATTTTATCAAAGGAATCAATAACAAAATATATGATGATGCAAATACGTTTTAGGTAGATTTAAAAAAATTGTGAAAAACCATTGCTCTTGATGTAAATTTAGGTTGAAAATCGAAGACTACGTTTGTATGGAGAAGCAAACGAGCATCGAGACCTCGTGACCTTTTAAATTACTCTTCCACGGAGTATTAAGGTGCTTAAAATAAAGCCAGGAAACTTTTTTACCTGATTTCATAAAAAATAATAGTCTCGTGGCAGGCGTAGGTGGGATTTGCGCCAGTCAAATTTCTCACACACACCACACCTAATTACATCGTTGTTTAATCTTGTTTACCCACAAACTCAATTCAATATTGAATAATTTCGTAGAAGTATTAACTTGGGGTGTACATTTCCGTCAAATCACTTGAATTTCGTCCGCTCGTAAAGAGAAAATTACACCTAGCGTTTTTATTTTACGTTATTTTGACGAAGAAATATCTACGTTTTATTTCTTTGAACTTTGGGCGTGCTTTATTGAAGAATTTACCTCGTGTAAGTTTTCTTTGTTTAACATTTACATCTATTTCTTTAACATTTCGTACATTTATTGTGTGTACATAATACATTGCCGGGAAAATTTCTCTCTTTATGTGTTAAATTTTTGATTTGACTCATAGTTTTCGAGAAATCAAATTTATTTACGAAGTCGAAATAATTTTTTTACTTAATTGTTATCAAATATTAGAAGAAAAAAAAATTTTCATGCTCAGATTAAAAGTCATATTACACATTCGACTCCAAATATTTATTTTTATTTATTTTTATTGTACGCCCATAGAGAATTTGGACATATTTTTACTTAATCTGAGGTAGGTGTACTAATGAAAGCTTTGATAACTACGAAAAAAAAAAAGTTGCATGCTCTGATTAAAAAGTCATATTACACACTCGACTCCAAATATGATGTAGATTCACCAGTTTTCGGTTTGTACTACGAGTTTCGTTACTCCATTATACATGGTTAATGTATGAAAATCACAAAACAGACCTTAACACAGAAAAACTCCACAAGAAAAGTCTCTTAAAAGTGAAAATAGTATAACTAAAATTTAAGTCAAATAATTGTTCCAAAATTGAATATTTGATATATTTGTTCTATTGTTCCAGGGGATGGTTCGTGTACAACTGGAGATGCAAATGGCGAACACGGTGTGCGAGGTGGGGGTCGCCAGTGGGGCGGGGGCGCCGGGCCCGCTGGCTGCGGCCCCCACGGCGGCGCAGTGCTACGACAGGGACAAACAGGTAGCTATTACATTATTAGATTCCAGGGAAAGTCAGTGTTCATGCTGTACGTGAGGGGGTGCAGGTACCTAGCTAAAATATCGCGTTTATACATATATTTTAAAAAATGTTTTAAACATGATCTTACCTTACAATTCGACATCTCAACAGAGACGAGAAGTTTGGAAGGAAATACCTATGGATATCTAGGCGTTTACAAGGCTTGTGACCTGTCATTGGCTTACAACATTCCCCATTTCGCCTAGTATTTAATATCTATAAATGCCAATTATCACAACTTGTATACATACAGTGAAATAGCGCGATATGAAATAGTGACGCTTCACATGTGAAACCTCTCTGTCATCCATTGAGAAAATTGCTAAGCATTTTAGCAGAAACCTTTATGATTGGTATTTGGACACACTCGAAATATTGTTTTATAAACTTACCTTTTTACAGATACAAACTATCGTTTGCATAAATTCAATCAAAGCGTGTAGTTATTAGTTGTAGGAATAATCAAGAGAAATCTTATTATGTAGAAAGATCCCCGAAACGTTTAAAAAACGTACTGCATTTTCATAGAACGCAATCATTGCGTGTGTTTGTCCGTTCAGGCTTCATAAGTAATAGGCCCGCATCCATCAGCTCCTCCGAGTACATCCGGAAGACGTTCATGACGGTCTACCAGGACGGCGGGATCCTGCAGGCGTAAAGAAAAGGCAGGTCGGGTTGAGGCTCTCCCGAGGCATCCGGAGTACATGGCCAAGCCAGGTCCACCGCCGCCGAGTTTTTGGAGGTTGCTGCGTCCGTTCCCGAACTTCAACGTAGGCTTAAAATCAAACCACCTCATGCCCAGTATCCTTCTCAGATACTTTCTTTGTTACATTCACGAATAAATTATTGTATTGGAATAAATTAATGAAGGAATATCATGAGCGTATTTAAATTACAATTTATTACAAAAAAGTGTCATCCACTTGCCCCGTATTTATCTCAGAGAGCATCTTTATTAAAATATTTAACATTCTGTGAAAAATTACCGTTCAAGCGTTTCTCAAGTTCAACATTTACTCATTATTTTTCTCAATAGTCTTTGGCGGGAAGCTCAAAGGACCCGCCATTTTTTATCAAGAAGCTCAAAACTGGAATTAAGTCATTAATTTAGACATTATTAAAGTTAAAACTTGACTTCAAGTATCACACTATCGTTTATCGTCATTTTCTTTGTATGTTAAATTTTCATAATATTTACAACAAATTTTTTTTTTAGTTAGTACAGCATCTCTTTATAAACGTATTAATTACACTGGTCAACACAATTTTTGCCCCTTTGACGAAAATAGCTGATTCTAATAGGAAATTTTGTGCTGATTTCAGAAACGTAAAAAAAAATTCTAGCACGTCAGGTTTATGTGGGATTTAAATTTTTTGCAAAATGTGGAATTTCCCAAAAAAAAAAATTTTTTTTTCATATTGGAGCACCGATTCAGAAGTTTTTTGTGGCAACACTGGACTTGAATTTCGATTTTTTACTTTTCTTATCTCTTGAACTGAACACGTGTTTTGATGTGTTGTTGTATATGAATAGTAGAAAAATGCCTCGAAAGTGCAGAAAAAGTGCTGACTCCTTTTGTTATACGTGCGGTGAGTTTACACCAGCTTCTCAAAGAAAAATAATGACTGTTTTGGAGAAAAAGACGTATGAACTCTATTTCAAGTGCAAAGTTGGCGACCATGATGAGGCATGGGCTCCGCACATGAGCTGTGTACGATGTGCAAGAACTAGCTACAAGATTCACGTAATGCTATGTTATTACTGTTTTATATCCTAATAATTATCATGATATAAAACAGTTGAATAGTGCAGTAGTTAACATAAATTTTCTTATATTAAAAACAGGTATGAAAGTCAAATAAGTTCTGTAAATAATGCAGACAGCCATAATTATTCACTTTTAAATTGGTTTTTTGCTTCACATAAATTCGAATTTTTTGTTCGAATTTTTAACCAACAAAGATGCATTTAGGTTAAGGTTATGAGAAACATTCACGGTAGGTAATGTTTTTCGCATTTTTATCTTTTTTTCCCAAAAAATAATATAATTTGATGCGTTTATATTCACGATTGTTCATTACAATTGTTAATAAAAGTTAATTAAGTACCTATAGTGTGTTATTCAGTGTCTTTACAAACTCTTTACTATTTTTTTTAATATTTGGCCACTTACAAGATATTAGCTCAAGTTTTGTTTTATCTGTTCTTACCCATCTTTTTTCTAAATCAATGCATTTTTAAAACAGGACAGTGAAAGATGCTTCATCTCCTTGTACTCAATGTAACTTATCTCAATTATATATTCCTTCACGCCATCAAGCCAAACGAACATAATATTAATTACCTACTTCGTACCTTTACTGGAGGTAGGTACTTAGATATTATCTACTCATGTTTATTATGTAATCCCTATTGTACACATATCTAACAGGATTACCAATACCCAGCTCTTGGCTTAATAGGCAGTCCTGGACCCCAAATATGTATAAATACTATGTTCACATTAAATATTTTAAAAATTGATGATTGATTTCAACCATCATATTTCTCTGATTATAGCGGCCTTTACACAGAGACTCTATCGCGCGTGAAACAGCAATCGTACGCGAAAAAACTAGCGGGTAAAGGTGTTGGCAGGCGACGCGAAAGATCGCGCGATTGTGCGCATCAGTCGTGCGCGGAAACGCGCGTGCCGAGGTTATCTTTATACGCAACAATACGCTTACTTAGTATGGTGGCGGACATACGTACGTGGAGTAAAGAATTAGTAGAAGAGCTAATTAAGCTATACAAGTCTTTTCCTTGCCTCTGGAAAGTTGCCGTAGAAAGAACGCGTAGCTTCAACAGCTTTCCCGCGCGCAATCCTGAACGTTCGCGTTCGCGTTCCTGAGAACGCGCGATAGTGTTGTGTAAAGGCCTCTATTGATTGGTAGTAACCAATTTAACATAAAATGTATTTATCTATTTCGCCTTTTTTACTTAACCTCCTCAACAGGCCAGGAGGCCCAATTACAGAGGGGAACCACGTTACAAACACCCAGACTTGAGAACAATCACTTTTGAATTTTTCTCACTGGAAATCGAACCCAGATCCCCCGTATCGTAAGTCCAGCGTCTTAGCCATTAGGAGATAAGTTTAAAAAAAATATTTAACATAAATCTACTCTACCGCTTTTTGTTCGCTAAAAACCACCCTTAAACAGTCCAAACAAACCTCAAAAAGTCCGGTTTGGATTTTTTAACACTAGCAACTTTTACGTAAAATTTTCATTTCGACATTATTTAAATAAGTATTATGAAAGTATCCGTATAAAAAGCTTCAAAAGTACAAAAATAAACATCAGAAAATGTCTGAGTCTAGTAAAAAAACAATATGTACAAAGTACTTTACATTAGGATAATATACCTACTTAGTAAAAAAAAATGGTGGGTGAAATTTATGAGTCAGCATTGCTTGGTTTTTGTCTACTTGGTTCCATCTCTTGATTGGGGTAGATAATTTACTGTGTAAACAATTCTTTCCACCCCCTTATATCTGGCCTAATCTTCGTGAGAGGGGTTTTTGTCCGAGTCTCAATCTTCAATCTTAGCACGTTATTATCATGTGGGGAATGCTGCGTTGGTGAGTTTATTTGAAACATACTGCCGAGAGCGACTGTATTATAAGTTACTTGTAATTGGCCATAGCTTTAGATTAGGTTAGGTTTGTCAAGGCTAGAAGAGATAAATGTACAACAGAAAGGTTAGTGTCTGCAAGGGAGAAGAAAGGGAAAATATATTATTGAAAAACCCACAAAGGAAAAATATACCTAATTCAAAATGTATCCATCGTCAAAATGAAATTGAAGGATTTAAGTTTATTTTGGTTTATGACATGACTTACAGAAATGACTGCTTCATTCTTTAAAATAAACTTTAATTTAATCACCAAATAAAACAGTCTACAATTTACACCGCATTATTTCGTTTTTAGACACACTAAAAATGCTGTTTATAAAAGTTATCATCATCATCAAACCATATCCGCTCCCTATGTGGAGCATATGGATTCCACGAACTGCCTCCAAGCCAAGCGATCGGCCGCTAGTTCTCACACATCCTCCGAGGTCAGGTCCACGTCCCGCAGCTCTGACGCAAACTGCGTTAAATAAAAGTCATATTATGTAGATATAAAATCTATTATTTCTTATTTTTATTCGGACTTAACGTAATATTAAGGATTAAACAATTAAACAAGGAAGTGCATGATTTTAAAGGAGATCCCGTATTTACAGAACACCTTTAGAAAAGTCTTAATTTGCAAAATGCATCCCTTGTTACGGATTTTCTCATTGAAAAATACAGAAAGAAATGCGTAATAGCAATAAAATATTCAGGCAATTACTCAATTACTCATTTGATTTTAAATACACATTTTGTAAAACGCAGCACAACGGACAGTGATTAATAATGAATGGGTGAATTAATACCAATTTTTGCCTCCGCACGTCCCCTAACTTGAGCCATGTGCCGAGTTCTACAAAAAAGCAGTTTTTAAACAAATCATTGTATGAAAAATACAACAGTTTATAATTTTATTAACTTTATAAAGTGAGTTGTTAAACTGCCAGTTAATTTTCTAATCCATAAATATTACCTATCTACATTCTGTACAGAGAGCTTGATTGCTGCCCGACTTAGCAAGAAATCTAATAATTTAACTCCCCAAAACTCGGTCGGATTTTTCTTTTGGAGTAATTCATTATAAATAAAACCGTTTTTCTCAACATTCCCAAACTTTTCCCGCAGTATTTATATATTTATAATAGGTAAGAGGGAGGCCCTAAGCGTCTGAAAAAAAAACGGGAAATACGAAAAAGAAATGACCTAAGATAATGTTTGATCTGTTGTGCCCCAGAAAAAAATGTTTATATATAATAGGACTTAATTATTTTTTTAAATAAACTTCGTATGATATTTCATCAATCAATCCTTTAATCATGGTCAAAAAAACCAAAAATTTTTTAGAAATTGTTTTTTTTTTCCTGAAATGTGATAAAACACTACGAAGATCTTTACGGGACCCGAAGTTAAAGCGTTGACAGTTTAGCCAGATGTTTTTTTTATGAAATCGAAGGTTTTTTGCTTTTCATCAAAATTAAAATTCGCAAAACAGAAAGTTCTTCTTTCGGGTTAACGTGTGCATAAAATGCCTTTTTATATTCCACAATTTATAGATTGACCCTAAAAATCATCATATATTATCATATATATTATAATACCATAGCTGGCCACGTAAAAAATTCTCCGTACAGGCTTCAGGAATGCTAAGAGGTCTTTACTAATGGTAAATCGCGTTAAATGTTTTTTTTTGTTAATATATAAGAAAAATTTTCTCTCGTAACCTCCCAACTGAACCTCTCTCATAAGGAAGGTGGCCTTTCGCTTAATTCCTTTTATTTTTCCTAATTTTTTTTCCCGACCAAGCCATGGGTGCAATAAGCCTTTGTCTTACTGCCTCAAAATACTAATGATTAATGGGTCGGTTTTGAATAGGGGAGGAAAATATCCGAAAATAATCCACCAAAAATTTGACATTTATGAAAAAATGGTAAAAAAATTATCATCTTAATTCATTATAAAGTTCAACTACTTAATTTAAAAAAAACATTAAGTATCCTTTTTTATTGAAGTTTTGAGAATAAGTATCTAAGAGGAATATCAGGTGTCCGGTAATTTTTTGACTTTGTAAGGAACACAGAGGTGAGGTAACAGACACAGCAACTCTTGGTATCTAAAGTCATCCGGCAAAGGCATTTCGGCTGGCTGGCGTATACTTAGTAGGAATGCGTCCCATGCTTGCCTTTTACAAGGCAGCCGGTTTCATGGACTTCCACTGCTGACAATCCGTCGGCATTTTGAGCTACGGGGCGTGGACCTGGGAGGATACACAGAAACTGGCGATCGATCGCATGGCCTCGAGGCAGTTTGTTACATTTATATGCTCCACATAGGGAGCGGACATGGTATGATAATGATGCGATGATGATTATTCTTGTGGTATTACGGGACGTGGACCTGACCTGGGAAGACGTATGGGAACTGGCGGCCAATCGCTTATCTTGGTTGGAAGCAGTTTGTGGAATCCATATGCTCCACATAGGAAACGGACTATGGCATTCCATATCATCATTGATAATGGTATTTATGTGCAGTATCCTTTATTCCACTATTGTAATATAAAACTTTATATCTTGCGTATTCAGCATGCAGAATGTTTATTTTTAAAACGGGATTATTGGAAATTGCATTTATTTCCCACGTCATTTTCATCATACTACAGAAAGTTGTGGATCATAATATTTTTATTGGTAATAAAAAATCAATATTGAATGTTCAATTGTATACTGAAAATACTGCTTTCATATCTGAAATATTTTACTAACATATTTTAATAAATTCATAGTTCATTTTAAATGAAACGATTTCATGAAAAGAAATAACTGTGCTTTAAATTTAATATGTAATATGCACACCCAGTTTATATGACTGAAATTTAAATTTTATATTTTTTGTTTTGTACAAAAACTTCGTTTTATGTGTTTCCTCTAAAAATTGTATAGTTAATGGTCTAAAATAAAGGAGTCCTTAATTAAGGTACTTACCAAATTAAAAAATATTTTTTTTTTTTTTGGTGTTCCCTCGTGGTTTTAGGTACCATGAAGATACCTAACATAAGGTACCATGAAGCTCATTAATTGGTACCATGCCACACGAGTTTCGCTAATTTGATTTTCAGTGGGGTAAATAAAACATCTTTATTTAAATGTAGTTTAACTTTTTTTTTCTCACGTGAAAATATTGGACTGGGGTTGAAACGCGAAATTTGATTATGAAACTTGTTTAAATGAAATGATTATGACACGCTGTACCTTCCAATGAGTGTCTTATGCAACATTAGGTATACAGGATGTAACAAAACTCGATGTACAACCCGAAAACTGGTGAATCAACATCGTATTTGGAGACGATTGTGTAATATGACTTTTTAATCTGAGCTTGAAATTTTTTTTTTTTTCTTTTCACAAAAGTTTTCTTAATAATATGGCAGATTAAGTTAAATTGGTCAAATTTTTATTATAACGTATTTTTAAATTTGGTTTTCTGTATGGAATAGTATTAATTTGACTAAATACATTGTTTTAAAAAACAATTCGAAAAAAAATTCAACTTCATACTCAATTTTCTCGAAAACCAAGGTCAAGAAATAAAAAAGAAAATCGTTCTTTACAAGTTTAAAAGCGAAGGGGCCCTTCAGAATCCAGATAAATAAAAACAATTGGTTTCTTCTTTCGGCTGTTCGCAAAAGGAAAACTCCCGCCGTTTTGTGCAATTTGCCGCTCGAACCACCGCGAATAGGGGTACAAAAGATGGCGCCATGTAGGTTTACCATGCGTACCAATTTATAACATGTTTTTTTTTTACAAAAGTTATCGTTTGATTTTTTGATGCTGGTCCCAGTCCCAATGCTCTCTTTTAATTACACTTTTTACGTAGTTACACTTATTTCACTCACCATCTCAACAGGTTAATAGGCCCGGTAAAAAAGGGAAAAAAACATTACAAACACCTATGCTCGAGGAAAATCTATTCCGATTTTTATAATCTCATCGGAAATCAAACCCGAAACCTCCATGTTGTGAGTTCTGCGTCTATACACTACGCCGCCGCTAATACCAAATTCTAATCGATCGCATTTCTTCATAAAAGGATGGCCAATCTCATAACCCTATTCTGAACTCTTTGTTGGTAATCTTTCTGTGCAATTTAACGTTTGACATTTATTAAAGTCCTGAAGAATATGGCTCATACTAGGTTGGAGATACTCAGAATAAGCTAGCTCTTCTATTGTGCGCGACTACGAATCTTTCAACAGGATTTATCACAGATTAAAAGAAGAATTAAAAATCCAACGGCGTTTAATCGCACGAGCGAAGGGCCATTGACAACACAATTTCACAAGATTACACGATCCAAAATGTATTCAATATGAATGTTTATCGCAATAATGGAGAATACACAGTATAATAATAACCAAATGATCGCTTCAATTTATACTATCCTGTCCATAAATTGTACAACTTTTCAAGTAGGTCATTATATTTTTTAATTATAACTTGATACTATTGGATTATATTTTATTTCAGGCTTGGACTATCAAAAGTGACTGCCACTCAGAGACTGTTAGGCTTCATATGGTGTACAAAGATATTCACAATGTTCCAAGAAATCATTTGCGGTAAGTGTATGAGAAAACTAATTTAATTATTTACTGTCTTACATTTACTTTTAAGTTTATATGCATAACAAACTTTTATTCTAGTTCGTAGTTGACTGAGAGGCGTTAGTAGTCATATTTGCGATAGGCATTTCGTTAAAATCTCGAGATATTTATCCGATCGAGCTCAGTGGATAGAGAAGCTGACCGGTGATCAGAAAGACCCAGGTTAAAATCCTGGGGCGATCGGTTATTTATTTTTTAAGTAATTTGATGAATGCACACAGCAATCGTGATTTTTCACGATTTCAAAATCTCACAAAATAATTGATACCTCCGTAAATAATCAAAATACATCACTGGCATTTGCGTTAATCTTCAATCAAACCTTTTTACACCGGGAAAAAAATTGAAATACCAAAGAATTGTAGGTAATTACTTAGAATATTTTTTACCTGCATATTTCAGAAATTTCATACGAACATCGTGTATTTTGAACGAGGCCTTTATGATTTTTTTTAAATGCGTTTTTTTTTAGCTTTAAAATAATGAAAATGAGTTATTATTACAGACAGAGATAATAACTAAACACTAATATATAAAAAAAGAAAAAATACAATCGTAAAAGTTTTGAATCGACAGTTTGTATAGCGGATGCCGTGGATCGTTTCAAACACAGTACTTTAAAGTGTTAAATGAAAACTTTTATTCTGCTTAGAATACTAAAACACATTTTCAATAGATGTCACTAAAGTCGTGAGTTGCTCATAGTAAAATAAAAACAATAGTATGTTAGCATTATATGCAATTTCAGAAATTGCACCCGATGTTCAGTAGCGGAATGCAGAATTTTGTAGTGCTTAATATAACTATAATGTTATAAGGTTTCATCTCATTTTGATGCAGTTCTGATTACAAAAATGGCGGAAATTGTTTGATATTGGTTAACTTAATCCTAATTGCGCATTGTTCTCCCCGTGGCTATTATTCCCACGGAACATTCATATATTCATGAGCTGAAATTCTACCAATTAACGTTTGTATTTCATATATTTATACTTAGGTATAGTTTTAAGCCTCTTGTTATATTTGTATTGAAATGAATCTACTAAATCGTAATCAGAGCTCATTGATATTGTATACACCGTTTCCCACGATGAGACCGCGAAACTCCAGAGGGTGATTATTCATGATATTCTGAGAAAAAAAGTTTTTTAAAAAACTCAATTCTAATTTCTTAAAAAAATGATTAAAATATGAATAAAAATTCACGCGTGTAATACCGTCCATTTTTGAACTGGCTAACACCACGTGACCCTGCACCAATTTCAGATATGAAATTCTAATTTTGAATGTCCGCACAAGGCAAGGCGTTCGGTGACCAGAGCGGACCCCCACCACTCCCCCCCCACCGCCACCACGCCACCGCTAGCATTTCAAACAGAAGCCAGTATTACATAGTCGCTTTTTATTAATACTTTTTTTTAATTAATTATTAAAAAATGCCCGGATCAAAAAACTTTATAAGGATTTTTTTCTCAGAATACCATGAACAATCACCCTCCGGAGTTTCGCGGTCTCATCGTGGGACACGGTGTATGTAGAATTAGTTTTTACGTCTAATATATATAAAAAATATGGAAAAAAGTGTTTTTTAGTTTTTAAATCACCCTTGTTAAACACATTAACACATTAACACATTAAAACATCCATAGTTGCGTTATTTTTTAAAGTTTTTTACCATTGGTATGCATTGCATTCGTTTGAATTTGAAAACGATAACGATAAACGACACTTTGGGATGGCGATTGATCTACGGCACAAAATCACTCGCCATTCCGAATGTCGCATACGACTTTTATACCGGCAAAGGGTGCCAGGCTTATTTAAGTTGAATAATATTGAAAGCCAAAAACGATACAAATATTTAGTGGTTACAAAAAGTAAAATCTTTCTAGAAAAGGGCCCCCAGGCAAAAAAGGGGGATGCTTCTTCAAACTTTCCTCGGCTCCTGCCAATAACCAGGGTAGAATTCTTGCCCCTAAACGTGTCATGTCTATTTTCCGTCTCGCCGACGCCGACGCCAATGTTGACACGACGCCCACCGGCGGCGACGCCAAAGCCACAAAGTAGAATGTATTTTCTCAATTCGGAAAATTAAACGTTCTAATTTAAGCAACAAAAAAATGTAAAAACGTTACTGGCATCAAACTTTAAAATAAAACACGTAAACCATAAAACAAGCTTAAAACCATTTAATGTGTTTCATGCGAGTATGCGTAGATGTACTTGTATGTAGAAGTCTAGAAAAGCCGATACGGCATAAACAAATACATGAAAGTGTTCATGTGGAAAGCTGGAAATATCGGCGAGCGTGCATGACAATATGTTATGTATAAATGTGGAGAAAGCAAAGGAAGCGTGCTAAGATAGAATGGTATTTCGTTCTATCTTTTCTGTTATGATGGTTTTTTAGTTACTTTTAAAAAATAATAATTTAAACTACCTCAACAGGCCAGGAGGCCCAATAACAGAGGGGAATAACGTCACAAACACCCAGGCTTGAGAAAAATTCCTTTTTTTTGTGTTCTAACCCGGAATTTCCGTATCGTGAGTCCAGCGTCATAGCCATTACGCTACGGAGGCCGCCGTGGCCTTATGTATGGCATTTAAAAAAATCTTTCAGGTGTTTGTGTTTAAAAATGTACCAATTTTTTTCATACGACATATTTTTCAGAAATACAATGTCGAACCCTTTATATTTCCCATGTTTCGACTTGCTAGACATGCATTATAATATATGTACACATGTACTACTAATATACGTACACACCTGTACTGTAATATACCTACACGTCCTACACCTGTACTGCAATATACGTACACCTGCACAGTAATATACGTACACCTGCACTGTAATATACCCACACGTCCTACACCGGTACTGCAATATACGTACACCTGTACTGTAATATACCTACACGTCCTACACCTGTACTGCAATATACGTACACCTGCACAGTAATATACCTACACGTCCTACACCTGTACTGCAATATACGTACACCTGCACAGTAATATACGTACACCTGCACTGTAATATACCTACACGTCCTACACCTGTACTGTAATATACGTACACCTGTACTGTAATATACCTACACGTCCTACACCTGTATTGCAATATACGTACACCTGCACTGTAATATACCTACACGTCCTACACCTGTACTGCAATATACGTACACCTGCACAGTAATATACGTACACCTGCACTGTAATATACCTACACGTCCTACACCTGTACTGCAATATACGTACACCTGTACTGTAATATACGTACACCTGCACTGTAATATACCCACACGTCCTACACCGGTACTGCAATATACGTACACCTGTACTGTAATATACCTACACGTCCTACACCTGTACTGCAATATACGTACACCTGCACAGTAATATACGTACACCTGCACTGTAATATACCTACACGTCCTACACCTGTACTGCAATATACGTACACCTGTACTGTAATATACGTACGCCTGTACTGTAATATACTTACGTACAAAATTCTAGTAAATTTATCTTTTACTTTGTTCATTGATTATTGTTTCACCTTGCGCTTAACGTATGTTTTATCTAATGCTTGAAGATTATCTTTTATGCCTAATTTCCTAATTGCTGCTTTGGTACTGATGTAAATATTTGTCTTGTTTAAAAGCCCTCTGGGCGTGTATAAATAAATAAATCTGTGGTAAAGTCATTAAAAATCACAAAATATATTTTACAAATCATTAGTTTTAAAAACAAATGCACTATACTTAGATATGTGTAGATGCAGAATCATTGTTATTTATACATAGCAATATAAAGGAAATCTTCGTTTTTCAGTAAGGCTCATAATCGCCTAAAATTATTTTGCATAATTTTTACATAGGTTAGTACGGGGATACGTGGGGCAGGAGACAATGCTAATCAGTTTTAGGCGATTATAAGCCTTCGTGAAAACGGAGATTTCTAACGTTGCTTCTAAAGTTTAAATAAATGTGCATTGCAGTAAAACTTTTAACTCTCCCAGACTTCCCTTTACATTTTTGAAAAGGACTCGCCTTCAACCTTGCTCAATCGATTTATTTTATCCATCCAACGAAAAGAGACCTTACCTTATTATGTATAGTTTTAGTATGAAGCTAACGCAACAGTATGTACCTATGTCGTGCATTTTATTCGTTCTTCATATTATTATATCATACATAGATGCTTTTTGTATGTAACTACGACTTCATTTTTATTTTCAGACACAGTTCAATTAATTATTTAAATTAAAAGCTTTGTTTATAACCTCTAATTTTATTTTCTTTCTGCTGACCGGTTTCAAGACAACGCGTCTATTTTAAGAGCAGTATACAAATTACAATGAAATAATCGGTTATACGCATCTCTGCCGACTCATAATTATTTTTGGCAAGTAACAGTTTGAATAATCTGATTACCAAGTAAATACCAAGTGTTTGGGAACTGCCTTCAATGTACAGCAAAAGTTCTTCTTTATAACCAGGGTGGTATTTTTTATATGTAAAAAAGTTCCCTTTAGAGCGTGTTTACAACAATTTAACAAAGAAGCTCACTTCGTTCGTGAATATAAATTACCTTAATTAAGTAACCCACAGGTTTAATTAGCCGATTAAATATACCAGCAAGAAATGCTAACATGTTTATGATAAAGTAAAAATACAATCGCAATATCTGCTGGAATTTTCAAAGTATCGTTTTAATATAAAATGAACAAAGTTCTAGCAGTTATTCCACGTAGTCATTAATATTTTTTTTTATATAATTGCCATTTAAAATCGGTCTATTAAGAGTTAAATCTGTCCATTTAACAAAATAGATAATATATGATGGATTTACGTTACTCCCTGATTTTTTTTTTATGAAATT
>JAGVSP010002163.1:0-52843 GCA_022494985.1 Micrasema minimum | reverse complement strand
GATTATGAATTTTATGTCGTTTGGGCCTCGATTTTACCACAAATTAGATTAAATACAAATTTTTATTAGAGAAGAGGTATGGTGTGTTGAGTAGGAGGAAACTGTTTTATGGTAAATAATTTTCACGAAAAAACATAGTAAATTTAATGTTCATTACAGTGAATTTATGTAACGGGGTAAAATATATAAGCGTGCTTTAGATTCAAGTGAGCTTTTTTTCAGAGTTGTAGCCCCACATGAAGTCGGAAAATAAAGCGAAATAGTGAAAAGTGATATGACGCGACGGTTGAGTGCTATCTGAGTAGGAAAGGGGTTAAAGTAGGGTTGTGTGTCCTATCTGCATAATATGGTCAACAGATAAGGCTGCTATCTGCCGGAAAGGTTTAGGATGCTATTTTTTATGAAATCTTAAATTGGAGATCTAGGACCGGGAGTAGAAGTGTCTGAAGACCAAAAATCTATGAAAATGTCGAAAGCAAAAAGAGAATCCAATGTCCAGAAGTAGAATGAAGATACATGATAATGGATAGCTTCATAACTTGAACCTGACTTGGAAGTATACACAGGAACACAGGGCCGATCCCTTGGAGGCAGTTTGTGGAATTCATATGCTCCACGTAGGGAGTGGAAATGGATTAGATGATGATAATATCAGATAAAAAAATCACACTTATCACCTTCTGTACATAATAATATAAGCACAGTTCTAGAAAACTGGATTAACAATTTAACTAACTAACTATCCATAACGCCATTCCGAGGTCAGAGTCTGACACACTTCCTTCGCTTCCTCTACATTCATACATCTTCTCATGCACACACGCCGATAATTCCGACTTTTCACATGTCTATTTTCAAGTACTTGTAATGCCATGTCTTTTTCGGCCTTCTTCGGCTTTTACATGATGGCACGCTTGCGTTATAACTTCTTTTAGCCGTTATTTCATCACTCATTCGCTCTACATGACCAAACCATTATAAAAGCCCTATCTTAATTTTGTCGATAATGCTTATCTCAGCCTTGCACTCTGCTCTAATTTCCACGTTAATTTGTACACCTAATAGTCTTACCACACATTCGCCTAAGAGATAATAAAATTGACGACAGTCGATAGAAGATCCTATTATTTATAACAAAGCTGGTTAATGGCAACATTTTGATAAAGTAAAAAAATATTGATATTAAAGGAATAGGGTTTATAGAACGATGCAAAGCGAGTTGTCACGTTCATATCAAAATAATTTACCTGTTTTCCTGCTTGCTCCCCACGGTAGGGGTTGAGGGGTCCCCCCTAAATGATGTTGCCTTTTCAATTTCCGCTTTTATAAAGGATAATATTTCCTTTATTTTCAAAACACGGGGCGTAATAGAATCTGTTACGAATCGCACGAATGAAAGAGATTAATTATATGAAAAACAATTTTCGTAATGCAAATTTTAGCACTATATATAGCAGCAGCAGTAGGTAATTTATTAGGTACTTATTTTTATCCTCAAAAGGAAAATTGGAGGAAAAAAATTGACGATTTTTTCTCTCTATTTTAGTACGGGATTCAAAAACCATGGAAAAGAAAATATTTTCTGTTCCATGAAAAACGTATTAGAGGACGGAGGCAAAGTCGACGAATGACCCTTCTAAACGTAGTATATTGATTTATTAACAGATGATATTTACTAATAATATTTACTAAACATTTTGTTAATTAGATTATTCTAATAGAATACTGAATAAGATGATGAAAAAATCCAGAGTATTATTCTATCATATTCAGGAAAACCGATCAAGCAAAATGCAAACATTTAAATATCCTGTGAAATTTATGTTAGAAGCACTCACTTTGTAGTTATTCATTATAAACTATTTAAATGGTCGGGAGTTAGATTAATAATAAAAAGCAGTTAAAAACAAAGTTTTTTTTCATTTCAATAGTTTATTTAAATATCCGTTTATTATGAGAATATCGATCGCAATAAAATCGTAAACACGATAACGACAATTTTCATCTGGTTAGAGTTTATGAAATGTGATATATTTTAAGAGTGAACCTTTTTTCGCCACACACAAAAATTACAAATTTTTCTCATGTATAGCTTCTGTGGAATTAAATTGTAAAGAAACCTTAGCAGCTAAAATATGTACATATTAATGGCGGAGAAGGTTAAATTTTAATTAAACTAAATGGACTAATTAAACCTGAAATACGTGAATAAGCGGAAGGGAGTAGAAGGGGTGGCGGGAAGGGTGGTAGGATTTCACATTTTAATATAACCCGGGAAAATATTATGATTCCATTCGCCACCAGCCCCTGGCGGTGGATTAGACAACTTCAATTCATCAAATTCATCCGAAGCCTATTTTTACGTATTTACCGGGTCCAGAATTTAAATTAACTTCGCTTTTTAATGAAGATTTTAGGAAAATGCATAAATTATACATTAATTACAAGAAGGTGTTCCTTATAATTAAGATGTTTGAAATGAAATACTAGAAGATTTAATAATGAACATAATATTCCGAATTTCATTATATATTTTTTTTAAATATTTTAATACTTTAAAAATTTAAAAAAAAAAAGAATCTTCTGTGTTCTTATGATATTTCAATTTTGGGGCTACATTCAAATGGTCGGAAATAACTGTTTTAGAAGAAAGAAAAAAAATCATAGAATTCCACTAAGTAATGTCAATAAAACATAAATCCAAGAAAAAAAGTTTGTTGTGGAACGAGATTCGAATCTAGAAATTCCAAACCGGAGTTCGCGACTCTACCACTAGGCCAAAACACGGTTCAAACACGTCATTGAACTATTAAAATTGATTGTTTGGGGACTAAAAAATGTTTAAAAATTACAAAAAAATATAAGCAATTCATTTTCTGAGGGGTACTTAGAAACGGGGATGGTTGAAGTTAGTTGAGTGTTGAAAAAACAAGCCCCACTTTAACGAGTGGGGGTAAAATTTCAACAAGTCACTCCAGACAAACAAGTGATATTTGGAGCTATCTGAGGGTAGCTGGCAGCATGAGGGAGGACGACCAGGGGTGGAGGACGAGGGTTGAGGAGCGAGGGGATGAATAGAAGACACCATAACACACCATATTCGGAGGAATGCGCCCCCATAGCAACCCATAGGAATGCCTGATTATTATTGAGGAGCCATGATGTTATTCTACGAAAGTAACATATTTACCTACCGTAAGATAAGTACGGTACGTGTTTTGTTGGGAATTGCAAGCGGAAATATTTGGAACAATAAACGAAACACAGATGTTAGATTCTGGTATAAAGGTTGTGTACAAATGAAAAGCGAACATGTTAAAAATACGATTTTTCATGTAAACGTTAAAAAAAAAAATTCACAATCATTTGTATCGTAGATCATTGATTAATATAATTTATATAAGAAAAAGAGTGCATTCACTAATTAAACTAAATTGCTAGGTTTAATACGCATCTTTTGAGCTTGCGAATAAGGAAAACTAGAAATTATTACTCTTTTGGCTTTTCATTCTATATGACTGATAAAATATCTTTGAAAAAAATCAACTAAAGACATTACAAACAAGAAAATTTAGATCGAGAACACTATACTCAAACCTTATACCTTAAACCTGAACGAGATATTCCGCTGAATCGCAAATGTTTTCACTAACGTCTACATAACTTCCTTTAAAGTACAGTTAAATGTTAAACGAACGAAAACGATTATTTAGAATATAGTTTCAGTTTCAGCGCTAGAGCTTTTGATTGCGGACTTAGCGGCGTTACCGATGGGCGTCGTTATCCTAACGGCCGGCGGACGTCTGTAACGGGCGCCGGCGTCGGTAAACGGACTTGAGCGTCGCTTGACATCGTTGTAACGAGCGCGAGCGTCTCTAACCGCCGCTAGAGACAAAAGTGATTTAGGCCATTGTTGCGAGGATTTTATGAAATGGCACAATTATGAGGTAGTCTTAATCAGAATATTTATTCAACGGGAACTGAAGAAAATGAAGATATCTATTTTATTTCGAATGGAATTTGTGCGGAAAGTAAACATCATTTAATAACTTCGAATTTTTGTACTTTTATTACACTGCAAAAGAACTGTTGTTAGCCAAAATGTGTGATGGTTAGTAAGAATAATATTTTAATTTTACTTACCAGTGATAGAAATTTTCTGCGATGTATCGTTGTTGTATCTTCGTTACTCGGTATTTCTTGTAACTTGAATCGTATTTTCTGAAAACAAAATAAGAAAAAAACCGTTAATAAATCCTACATTAAATACACATACCTACCTTTATATATAAAATCCACTTTGCTATGGTTTGGTCATTTTTAAACTGCAACAGTTAGACGAAAAAAGTTTGATTTCAAGTAATCATTTAATATTTATTACGTTCCGGATTTTACATTCTTTAATCAAACTTACGCAGTGAGTAAAAATAGTAATAGATTTCTCTACAGGACTGCGGAATATCGCCGTAGAAAGCTCGTTCCAGCAAAATTTGCATTGAGCGCCATTTCCAGCTGTGTTTTGGCAGGGGCAAGTCACTCCCGCGTCAAATCAACCCCCGAACAGTCCTCCTTTTTATTACTCTCCCCTCGTTACACAGGAACACTTAGGAAATATTTTAATACCGAAATACGCTTTGTTTTACAACATCAAAATGGCCAGACGTGATGAAAGGAATATACAATGATGAATTGTGTGCATTCACTACCATAAATATTGCCGTTTTTATTCTCAGATCATAAAAAAAAACCGTAATGACTTGTTGAAAGATAAGAGAAATCGTGTGTCGAGGTTGGGTTTGTAAATTTCAACGTTTTTTGACAAATAATAAACACACAAATAAAAGCTAACGAGGAAGATACAATTTTCGTATTATTTAACTTATTTGTCAGATTAAACGAATATTTAGTCAATCTTTCTACGTTTTTGTACCTAACCCCTGACACAAACATAAATTCCTTAAATCATTATTGTGAACCACTGTTTCTGATAATGCTGCTGCCCGCCTAACGATTTTATAAACGGATTATCTCACTAATAAGGAGATCGACGACGATCGGAGGGGATGGGGAGGGGATATGTCTAGTAGAAAGAAATTCACACCGCATATGGTGTAGAAGTACTTCTAACAACAAGCATTATCTACACCGAAATTTAACTGTTACATAATATAAAAAATTAGTTAGACGGCACTGCATTTTTACATACATTTTTACGCCGTCAACTTATACAATATGTTTTATTATCAACTTGTCATTATGATTATTTTACATTAATAACTGTAAGCGTGGCAGGCGAGTTTAGTTATTACAAAATATTTCATGTGGTACCTTGGACTGGCACTGAAGCGTTGTTCTTCATCTTGCTTTCATGCAGCAAATGATCAAGATTCACTGCACTTGTTGTACTAATGCAGTGCCCTATGCTCCATTAGACGCGGAAAGGGAAAATAGCAGTAGTACTAATAGCGCCCTTGAGGTATATTTATACGAAAACATAACTATATAAATTGTCCATAGTAAAAATAATAATTTCATAATATAAAAATAAAAATAACTTTGTAAGGAACACAGAGGTGAGGCAACGGACACAGCAACCCTTGGTATCTACTGTCATCCGGCAAAAGCGTTTCGGCAGGCTAGGCCATATACTACGTATGCCTCCCGAGAGCCTTAACCATGCTTGCCTATCAGGTTCTCGGAGTCCTGGTCGCCAACTGTTGACAATTCGTCGGGAGTTTGCATCAGAGCTGCGGGACGCGGACTTGACTTGGGAGGATGCACGGGAGCTGGCGGCCGATCGCTTGGCCTGGAGGCAGTTTGTGGATATGGTATGATGATGATGATGAAAAATAATAATAATGCACTATCAGTAGTGACAGTCAAGTCTGTTTCCACACCACTGAAAAGCGTTCAATCAAAGGATTATTTCAGGAATAAACAAATAGGATTAGCTAACAATACCCATGTCATAGAAATCTTCCAAGCAATAGAGTACAAAATAATTTTTTTTGCTGGTATCCATTGAACTACGATTCACGCATAATCATACAATATAGAAATGACAACTCTATAAGAGCTCTTTTAAAATTCAGTATTCTACCGTTGCTGCAGAAACTGTCAAAAATGACAATTTTATTTTGTCTCAAAAAACTTTTGGTTGTCTGTAAAGTCGTTTACGGACGATAATTTTACGTGATAACGTCATAAGAAAACATTGATGAAAAAAAGCATACTTTTATGAATTGAATTGAATTATTATTACTGAATTATCATTATTTTGTATAATACAAAGCAGGAGTTAATTGAAATATTTTTTTTTCCATAAATTAACATTTTTTTGCACTCGTTAATTTCACTTTCACATTGTAGCTTGTGTGCTGCTGCTGTCTCCCTTCTACTCGAACGCATCGGCCGATGGAGTGGAAGAGAGAGATAGATGCGTCACAAACCGAACGCTTAGGCCGATCGTGCCTCTCTATCGCTTGTTCCGCGCTCTCGCTTGCACACTCGGCTCAGGCGGAACGTGACAATGAGTCATACTTTTTCGTGTGTGCAGCCCGCGTTCATCGATTTATTAGACGTTATCACGTTAAAAGTTAATATAACAGTTATTTTAATGAACCACTAAGCAGAATCGTATCACAAAGACGATAGGTGTGTTCATGGACACCAATTAGATTTAACCCCCGGTGAATCATTTTGTCTTATCAATAATATTGATAAGGAAATATTATGATATGTCAAATGGCCGCTTATCCCAGCTAATTAATCGGTTTCTATTATGGGTTGCACAGTTTAATTCCGCGCTGTGCAAGCAGGTACCCCTGCAAGGCGACCCTCCAGACAGGTCACAAGTTTTGTAAACGCTTGCATATCCACATTGCCGAACTTGGAAAAAGCTTCTTCATTTCTGTTAAGATATCGTAAATACATGCAGTGCCCTATGCGCCATTGCGCCAGTGCGGATGAGGAAAATTATGAGTAAACATATGATATATTACACTTTTAAATGATTTTCTTATAAATTCATAATAAAATTTGTTCAAACAATACTTGTGCAAACCCTTCATACTAGAGCGACCCCCGGTGCTGCGCTGATGGGTCCATAACTCACCAAGTCCTGCACTCAGGCAACTCAATTTTCCTACATCACTCCACAGTCCACAATGCACCACTCCAACTAGGAAAGTGTGCTACTCAAATACCACCATCAAATTTATGTGCCAAGATAAATTTTATATATTTTTATGAGTCGCGTCGCAGCTACCTGCGGGTTTGCAGTAATCTTGTAGTGCAGAAATCGGAATTGGAGTGAAAGGTTAATATTGCTACGACTTGATTCCTGTTTTCTAGCATATTAATGATGCCTTGCCTTTATGAATAAGATGGGTTTTTAATTTTTTTAAAATATATTTTTTTATTAAAAAGAAACATTTGACCTCATATGATAAACTCAAATATTTCAATTTCGGTCTGCTTTCAAACAGTCGGAAATAACTGTGCCAGAAAGCAGGAAACAAGTTGTGCTGGAGTAGGATTCGAACATGGATATTCTAACCTGGAATCCCGAATCTACCACTAGACCACAGCCCGGTTCAATTTGATGTAAATATTTCCATTAGTTTCTTTGTTTTTTTTTAGCCACCGCAACAGGCCAAGAGGCCCAATTACAGAGGGAAACAACGACACAAACACCCAGGCTTGAGAAAAATCACTTTTGATTTTTGTGTTCTCACGGGAATCGAACCCGGAACCTCCGTATCGTGAGTCCAGCGTCTTAGCCATTACGCTACGGAGGCCGCCTCGTAGCATAGTGGTGGTGCATTCGGCTAACGTGCATGAGGTCGCGGGTTCCCGTAGGGGGTCAACATTAAATATTTATTTACATGTGTTTTTCATATTAATATTTCATGTGTGATACCTTGGACTGGCACTAAAGCGTAAGACATCATCCTACCTTCATGTAATAAAATGATCAAGAGACACTGCACTTGGTGTACGAATGCAGTGCCCTATGCACCACTTGCGGGAAAAGGAAGTAGTAATAGTATTAGTATTTCTGTTAAAATCCTAAATAAAATGAAAATAAAAATTTCTTCGATCTTTACGTGTCCAAAAATAAATAAATATATTTTGTTTGCCTAAGTTCCGTAAGTGAGTTCCCGAATATCTTTACTTCCGGAAAGGAGATTACTAAGTCTGGCCGTGAGCTTAGCTTCCCTGGGTAAGCACAGCTAGTACCGGGAAAGGGGAGGCTTTTACCGCTTTATTTACTCGCCAAACAGGAGTACAGGACACACGGGGAGGAACAAAGGAGCGAGAACAGGATCTGCACCTGAGCAGCCTGATAAAGGACTGATATAGACTTTGTTACTCTCTCGACTAAGTTTCAATTCATTGAGATTATAAATCTAACTAATTGGCGTGTACAGAAAATGAAAATTAAGCACAGTAAATAAGACAATGTTATATCAGTTGATGCTGTCAAAATTTTCGAGAAACAATTTTTTTTTCCCAGTATTTACGATATTGACGATACAAACACGCATCTGGTCGATATCTAATAAGTGTTAAAAAAGTCATTGCTCTAATGTTTAAATTCCAGGGAGAAAATCGAGGAACACGTTTGTATGGGAAAGCGGCCGCGCGTCACGTGGGTAAAGTATGCTCTTGTGACGACAGCGCCATACGTCGCACTCCAACAGGAGCCGTTCCGATTGCACGCACTTCTTGCTCGGAGAAATTACCGATTCATTCCCTTCATTTTCACGACTTTTAATAATTTCATATTTTCTTGTTAATTTTAAGTTTTAAGTAGTTAATTTTATTGTGATTAAATTTAGTGCCAATAAAATGTTGAAAAACTGAGTAAGTACCTCTTATTTTTTTCTGTGCACCTTACATCCTCTTTAGTATAGAGATTAATCATCCGTGATTGAGAAGTGAGAATCATTCTTACGAGGTGATCCTTGCGGAGCGTGAGACACGAAATCAATCTGTATAAATTAGTACGCTGATGGGTAGTCGAACCGACACAGCCCACTAGCGTACCAACCACTCAACTCTTAAGTTCAGTTTACGCAGTGGGTATTATGTAATGTTAATTTTTTTCAATATTAAAAATTATCAGATTTATGGTGGAGAAACGACACCATAATGCTTATCTTATATCTATCTATGTCACGATTTGAAAGTATTGAATAATTTTTTTTTCTGGGTTATTATATCGTCGTATGCCGACGTTTCGGAGCAAAATGCAGTGTCCATATTCAGGGCTGATGGGCTCGGGATTCATAAATTCATAACTATCTTATAAATGTAATTTTTAACTTAATAAAAATCTCTCGGAGTTTTGGTATTATGCATAATACATGTTCTAGATTCTATATGGTTCTGGTACTGTACGACGTATGAAGGTAAGTGGGTAGTGATATGACAGTACCGCATACGGGCGTAAATAGACCTGCACTGCATGAAACTACTGCATCCCCCACATTAGACATAATTTATTTCAACCTCGTGTACCTCCACCATTGATGTAACACGAATTACAGGACAAATGTTAGCTACCGTGTTTTGTCTAATGTCCCTTGTAGATAGGGTCGTGAGATTACTGTAATTGTTCCACTTAGGTCGTAAATTCATTTGAATTGTTTTAAAAAACAATAACCAATTTGTATTAACATGTGTCATACAAATAAGTACATAATACACATTTTAATGAGAGAAAAAAAAAATTAACTAATCAACTAACAATACTAACCATCATAACTTTTAAAAAATATATTTTCATGTCTTCTAACGCCATAAACCGCTCTGTCCTGACAGATATCCTATGGAATCCACTACATTCATACATCTTATAGGTAAAAACTTGACGTATTTAATGAAAACACAAAGAATTCAGGCACAGGTTTTTTTTTAACTTTAAAAACAAGTGATGCGTTCACTCATTCGCTCCACATGGACACTATCAAAACACTCCTTTCAGTGTTTTGTCGATAATGTCCTTGTAAGACGAAACGCGTCACCTTGTATTTTAAATAAAAAAAAACCTTGTAGAATTCTTTCATGTTTTCAACAGAATACAAGGGAAATTTACCCATATAATGTTAGTCAAAAACGAACTTTTTGGTTCCACGTGAAACAATATTATAAGATATCATATCATCGCATATCATTCATGCAAACTGTGGCAGTTGAAACATCTAGTGTTTAAACATAAACAGAGGGGAAATTGATATCTAATAGTCCAATATTGTATTATATCGATGTATTATATTTCACCATTAACAGTTTGTAATGCCTCAAGGCGAAAACTTTTAACTAAAAAATAAAAATCACTTTGTTTTTTGATTCACTTTTTATTTTTGATATCACTAACTAGTTTCAGTACCACCGTTCACAAGTTAAGCAGAACACATTTTGATCAAATATCACAGTCCACGAGTAAATTTTTTTGAAGATGGATCACAGAGAAATCTTACATATTTCTAAAAAGGGTTTTATATTAAATAACTGTAGAAATTTAGAAAGACAAGAAATCTGTAAAGGAAAAGCAGAACATAATTAACTTAATCAAATAAATCTAAGTAATAGTCCCAGTTTTAACGTAAGAATTTCCCCTCTACAAGAATCCCCCCTCAAATACTCTCTACCCCTAAGGGCCATAGCTCAGCCCCTCCCCGATGTAGAACATCGTGCAGACCCCACCCCACTAAAATAAGATGCAACATTGTATTTTACTGTTAGTTTTGTATTAGCTCTGAAAATGGTACGGTGGTACTGAAAACTAGTTAGTGATAACTCAAATAAAAAGTGTCGCTGCAGACCAATACCCAGGATTGAGAAATGGAAGAAGAACTTTAATTCTGTAACGTAAAATATGATGGCGATACAAAAGATTTTTTCATGTTTATATAATGTTATATAATGTTTAACCATGATTTTTTCAATTAAAAATATTTAATATGTGATACTTAGGACAGTCGCTGAAGCATAAAAAGACTGATCTTATTGCTTTCATGTAACAAATGATCAAAATTCATTTCAATTATGATTTTGTTTTTATTGAAATTTATTTTATTAAACATTTTTACGTTTTTATTTAACAAACCGTTCGCTCGGTTATTTATTTTTTAAGTAATTGTGATTTGTTAAATAGAAAAATTCATTTCACTTGGTGTACCAATGCAGAGCTCTATGCACCATTAGATGCGGATCAGGAAAAGTAGTACCTAGAAGTATTTAGTACTTACATACTTGAAATTATATATTATATCTACCAACATCATATAGAAATCACATAACTGAATTTAAGAGAGGATAAAAATTCTACTCTCGATTGAATTTGCGGAAAAGATTTCACTCAATTTCAGCGCTACAAATTCCGTGGGAAAAATAAACGTAAACTGCAAACAGGCTCACTACTTCCATTGCACGGAGTGTAGTGGGTAGTACCTGCTATCTCCGGCGGGGTGGGTTTCACGATCATTTGACATATTTCACACTGGGTGGCTTACCGCCTGCCCCCGTGTGGAGCTCCACAGAACCCCACTAGTCTGGAGAGGGTGTGTGTATTGGCTGCGGCTGAAATATTTGGCGGATTCGATTTGCGGATCCGAATCGTGACGTCACGGGATGCAATGTATCGGGGGAGAGGTAATGTCGCGGAAATCTATCGATTGTTTATCTCGAACAGTATAATGCAATCCAACGGTTGCGGGTAGGTTATAGGGTACAGCGTTACTTGCTATTACGTTTAATTAATTGATATGTGCACATTATACTTAAGAGCATACTCCACCACGTGACTCGCGGCTGCTTTCTCATACAAACATATTCCTCAATTTTCTCCACGGAATTCAACATTACAGCAATGATTTTTTCACACATTTTAGATATCGACCAGATGCGTGTCAGTATCGTCTTATTTTTTAATTAATCATATTTAACCCTTTAACAAATAAAATTAGACAAAGCAAACACGTATCTGGTCGATATCTAAAATACGTGAAAAAGATATCGCTCTAATGTTAAATTCCAGGGAGAAAATCGAGGAATACGTTTGTATGGAAAGCGGCCGCTAACCACGTAGAGGAATATGCTTTTAAGATTCTTTTTAAATATCTTTTCAAGAGATAAAAATCTACATAAAACAATTTTATATACATTTCAGACAATGTGTATGTTCAATTTTAATTTTACGTGCTTTTTATGTGATTCCATTTTTATAAAAATCAGTATATTGACGTGTTTTCTAAATAAAAATATATTATTTTTATATTTGAACAATTTTAATGACGCTGTTTTTTTTTTTTAAATCGTTTTTATTTTCATATTATATTTGAACTAATTATTTTTATATTATTAATGTCGTTTTAAAACGACCAAAAAATAAAATAACGTCAAGAAAATTTCTCAATGCGGAATAGGATCAGCTCATTCATCACCTTGTCCAAAGGGATTATAATATTATGTAGTAATGATTGCTAGAAATGTTTTCTTACGAGAATTATGAACCAGCGTAATTTGGGTATCGCGTGTGGAAAATAAATTCATTCATATAAGATTAATTAACCAAATAAAAAGTAAGCCAAATATCAACTGCTCATATAATAAGCTGCGCGGTAACTTGTTTAATACACATATTTATGTGAACAGTGAACCTATCAAAATGATGAATAGTGAATTCGAAAAAAAAACAAATAAAATCACTTTTTTAAATTATGAACATCATACTAATATCATACTAATACTAGAAGTGTAGATATGGTAGAAATATCATCATCATCATCATCATCATCATACCATATCCGCTACCTATGTGGAGTATATGGAATCCACAAACTGCCTCCAGGCCAAGCGATCGGGCTGCCAGCTCCCGTGCATCCTCCCAAGTCAAGTCCACGTCCCGCAGCTCTGACGCAAGCTGCCGACGAATTGTCAACAATATTATAAATAATAACAATACGTATGAAGGAACATTATTTTTAATAGTGTTAAGTTCAATGAAACAATTCGATATTTTTTTTTTACATAGAATAACTTAACCTCAAAATACGAGTTCAAAATACATTTTGTAAAAACTTTTTGGAATTCAAGCTTCGAACGAGAATTCACTAGAAGGGTCGTTCCCATACAATTTTTTTTTAAATATACGCTTTTTAAGGTTAATTTCTAACACCACTTATTATCAAATTCCGCCGTCTAAAGACTCCAGCGCTTAGGTCAATACACGAAACGTGTGAGGTAGATGTCTAGTGATGACGTAGATGCCTATTGATGACGTAGTGGGTAACTCAGACATGGTATTATTTTTCAAGTATGGAATGTCTATTCTATGAAATTCTTGCTCGAAGTATTTAAGTTAATAAAAAAAAAACTTCTTCAGGTCTGCATTATATCATATTGTATCAAAAATACTTTATAAGTAAGAAAAATAATTGGGAAATAGAAAGTGGCTAATGTGAAAAGCGTATTCGAAATGTATTAGTATACCATGTTTTCCTTGTGTAAAAATAGCGCACATTTATAAAAAAAGACAAAAAATTATCTCAACTCACGAGATGTAAAAAGGTTATTTTCTTTTTGCATAGCACGAAGCTGTTAAGGAATAATGTATTAGAAGGTTTTTATAGATGGAGCTATAGGAACTAAATAGGAAATAAAGGTATTTCGAGGCCTTTTTCAGGGACATTAATAGCATTCTAAGTGTTTGGCAGTCCTTAGAAGGGGCTTTTACCTTATGTAAATTTACCGCGGCTCGGCCTTTACTGCGGCCGGGAGATCCAGCTACCCCGCCCGCGCCGTAAAATCATTTTATGTTTGTAGCAGTATGTCCGCCTCGTAGCATAGCGTTGGCCCATTTGGCTACCGTGCATGAGTTCCTGGATTCGATTCCCGTAGGGGTCAACATGAAATATTTATTTGCATGTGATTTTCATGTTAATATTTCACGTGTGATACCTTGGACTGGTTTCGAAAGCGTCGTCTTTCAATAATGTAATAAAAATGATCAAGATGCACTGCACTTGGTGTACTAATGCAGTGCCCTATGCATTATTGGGTTCGGCTAAGGGAAAGTAGTAGTAATAGAAGTACCATGAATTCTCCCCGGGCGGGGGCGGGATAGTATATGTATTATGTGTAAGAACATCGGGAACAGAACGGGTCTCCTGGAGGGATGTAGTGGTGCCCACATGCTCCACATAGGAGCGAACGCGGTGAAAGAAGAAGAAAGAAGATACCAGTACTGTTTGTTTGTTTTGCTTCAATGACGAAAATTATTATAATATAATCACGAAAAAAAAACGCACTTCTTACTATTGTTACGTTAAATTTAATGTTTAAATTAGTGAATGTTTTTTTCAGGTGTAGCATACATTTCAGTTAAATGAATAAATTCAAATAAACCAACATTTCCAATCTAATGAAGATACTCGTATAAACCAATCTGGAGTGAATCAGTAAACTCATTGAATGTAATGGGTGAGATTCATTCTCTAATTAGACGGAGTATTTGCCGAAACTCTGCTGCAGAGTGCAATGTGCAGGTTTCAGGGAGATTTCAGCTTTCAGCTTTCAGGAAGGTCTCGGTTCGTCTCAGCTCGGGAGTTTCCGGTTCCACTCGGTTAGTTGGAAGCAGTTCATCACTTCCGTGTCGACGTAATTACAGGAAATTCAATGAAATGGATCACCGTTCGCTTCGGGGAACGTTATACCACACAAATTGATGAAAATACTGCCAGCGTTTCACTGCAAAAAGCTGCGAAAGACAACTTAAAGAAAAATGAAATGCAGTTAAATGCACATTCAATTAAATTCAGAAGAAGTGGACAAGTATAAATAGTCATAAAAATAGTAGTTATATGTTGTAATGTATACTATTTTAATCATACATATTCAGTTAGATTTTGTTTGTTCATCAATCGAATAAGTTTTTTCATTATTATTGGTTAAAAACCGTATAAAATTAAATGTAAACTGTTTACAGGTTTGGTACATTAATATAAAGGGTGTCTGATATTCATATTTTCATATTACTCAAGTTTCCTAAGTAAATTAAACAGTAAGTTATTCGTGAACAAAGTAAAAACAATTCAAAACGTGGAAAGGATTTTATTTTGAGATACGCTTTAGGTCTGATAAGAATTAAAATAGAAACATTCTAAGGAAGAGGTAAGACATAGGAATGTATTATACACACGGCTGAATATTTCATGCGTTATAACGTTAAACAAATAAACCTCTTAATATGTTACTCTTGCTTGTAATACAAGATTGTAGATTAATTTATATCTATTTGCAATAATATGTCGGAACCACGAAAATGTCACAAGCGAGACATTAGGGGAAAATTAAACAATAACCAACGTGTTTGTTAATTTAGTCAATATTTCAGAAACGTCACCACTCCTCTGTTCGTGTGCGGTGAACGCATACGATGACAGCTACATTTCATAAATGTTTACTATCACCTAGCGTGGGCGGGGGGTGTGGCGGGATACGACACAACGCTGACGTCACAGGGTAGGATGGGGGGAACACCGACATCCCTAATGTATTAATACCTTTAATATTCAGCGGATGTTTCCCGAATTATAACGTACTGCATCACCTCAAAATAATTACCTTTGTTTGGAAAATCTCCCCCAAGGCAAGATTAATTTATTCATAACTGTGAATCGCGTTTCGGGTAATATAGACGAACTAATATAGCGAAATGTCTGACATTTTAGTAAATTGAATATCTGCACATGTTAATATTAAACGGATAATTTAATAAAGGACGGATTAAGGCAACACGTATCTCTTCTAATGTGAACACAGCGTATAGGGTTAGACTTCTCAATATATGAAATTGTCTTTTGTACATACAATATGTGTGTACCTACCTACCCACTAACATGCATAATTTTTTTTTTTTATATTTTGAATCTCGTAATTCATTAATGAATTAATAAAATTGCACATTTCATGCCAATTAGAAGACTGTTGATTGGCTAAAAAAAATATTAAAAAAACATGTAAGTTATACATGGTATGCTAAAACTGAGAGGAGGTACTCATATAATAACGTTATTAAACAGTAGCTACTAATACAAATACAGCAACATCCTTTTTTTTCTTTTTTGAACAAAATACTAAAAATATTTTCTCAAGTGTTAGACGTGCAGTGGAAACGGTGGTCTGATTTTGTAAGGAATACAAAAGTAAGGTAAGTGACGCAGCAACTCTTGGTATCTACTGTCATCCGGCGAAAGCGTGTCGGCTGGCTAGGCCATATACTACCTACGTATGCCTCCCGAGAGCCTTAACCATGCTTGCCTATTTTACAAGGCATCAGGTTCTCGGCGTCCTGGATGTCCGCTGTTGAAAATCCGTCGGCAGTTTGCATCCGAGCTGCGGGACGTGGACCTGACTTGAGAGGATGCGCGGGAACAGGAGGCCGATCGCTTGGCTTGGAGGCAGTTTGTGGAATCCATATGGTCAATGATGATGATGTTATGTTAATTGTTTTTTTAACGTGTCTTGGATTATTGGCGATGATGTGGATAAAAATAAATGTTAATCTCAGTTTGTCGTCTAATAATATTCGGCTGACATTCAATATTTAGTATCCAAAACGTGGCTTTTTTGTGATGGACAAACTGTACAAGAAGTCAGTAAAGCACATTATTAAGATAGTGCTTCGCTTTAATAAAGTTCAAAGCGTATTCAACTTATTTATGATAATGTTTCAAGCGTATTGGAGCAGAGTTTATGAAATTATGCAGTCTACTTCTTCAGAATATCTTCGTTTATATGATACTGAATGTAAAAAAAGTACGGATGATTAATGTCGCCTGATCGATTGTCAATAATTTGGGAGTTCTTCTACGGTAAACAGTTATGTAAATATTTGAAGAACTTCAGTCTTCTGTGAGGCCCAATACGCAAGCTGGTTGGTATGTTCGGCAATATGTCAACATTTAACTTGTGCACTGAACTGCGGGAATTACGGGAATAAGTGAAGAAACAGGTGTACAAAAGAGTAAACAAAACGACGTTCTGAATACCTACAGCATCTCTTATCGCGGTAAAAACGCCGCTCTACGTAACACAATTCGCGATCTTTCCTTTGTAATATTTGGAGTAAATTCTTTTGTGCGCGTTCTTTTGTCGCCCTTTTTTGCAGCGCCCTCTAGCGGGGGATAAATATTAATACGGCGAACGAGTTTAAATAAAATATCCATACAGATCCCTGTTTCGCTCACAAAGGCCCACATCCTGCGCAAAAAGCTATTCGCGGCTTAGCCTAATATGGGGTGCACCGCCGCAAAATGGCGCGAACTTATTTTTCAGATTTGTACGAGCTTTCGAGGAGAATATCGAACGCTTATAGAATGAGAAAAGCCGGGAAATAGGATACACAATAATATAAGGTGTAGAATGGAATAAAATATCCCGGGCTTTAGAAAAATATACCTTATGGTTAGGAAAAGCGGGTTTTTTTTTCTCGGGCCGATACTTTGTAGTTTCCACTGCCATGTTCCATATTCCACCGCGCGCCTTCACACGTAGATGTGAGAACGTTACGGGAAATTGTTGTTTGCTCAGCTACAGGCAAGAATTTCTCTTGAATAAATTTTTATCGCATATTATGCCTCTTTTCAAAAGGCAATCTAGAAACACGTTTGGCAATCATTTTGTTTATTTAGGTTATTTGTCCTCTAATTCGGTCCAATGATATTTGGAGAAGAATAAATAACACGAATTGCCTTTAATCCTTTACATCCTTTGCCAGTTAACTAAACCACATAAGGACGACATTGTTAACTTTTTTACTCGACATTTTGACAGACGTAAATACCAACATAAACATACATGAATAATTATTATATAAAAGTCAATTGTTAAACATGAAAAGTTAAATTTAAAAATTAGGTCGTTAGTCATTCGCCAGCAGAAATGGAAAAATTACTCTCTTAGTCCATTCCACCTGAAAACGTCCAGCCATTTTAATTTGGGATATTCTCAAGAGGAGAAATGAATATTCAAGGAATGGGATTCCTCACTCGAGCCGAGAGGGTTGGGGCCCCTAGCAGCGCCACATTAACAAACTCTTTCTAGAACTTTTCTCATAATATCTGACTGCACCCCCTCCAAACCTCTACCCCCACCACTCCGCGCAACTAGGGGTAGACAGCTGGCTGTTCCAAAAATAAGAAAATATTATATCCCGCGGGAGTACCAAATTTGGTATTTAGAACGTGCCCCGTTCAGACATTTTTACATAAGAATTGCAAGATAATAAAAGAATCGTCGATTTCTTTTTCTGAATGGATTTCCCACTAAAATAACAGGCGTTTTGCATAAATACGTAAAGGAAAAGGCAACCTAGAATTGAGAAATAAGATAAACTCAATCTCGGAGTGTTGTTTAAACTTTTCATTTTATGTTCAAATTTAAGGCAATTTTTAAAAAAACATCGCTTCGTCGAGTTATTTAAATTTGATACAATTTTTAAAATTAGGTTTTACTCTTGATGTAATTTGATTTTTCCCGGAGTCAACGTCCTTCATTTAGTTAGACAGACTTCGGACCATATTTCTAGGCTTTGATTCCCAATTCTTTTCTTTATTTCATCAGTACTCACATCACAATAACAGGAATACAGAGAATTACTCATTAAATCAAATTGATAGGTATACAAATTTATAAGACCATTCACGGTAATTTAAAAATATTCATTGCAAATTACATGTAAATTTATTTTTGTAACACGACGTCTTTTATTCGTATTATTTTCTCAATGTATGAAATAATATTTTTATGTTAACGATTGAGATGTTTATTCCTTTCAATAGAAAAGGTCGTATGAATCCCTGAAAACAATATTTTTAGGTACAGCATGAAAACTTAGAGTCTCAAAAGCAACATAAAGGCCGTGTTATTTCTATTAAAAGGACTTTAACTTTAAGTCTTTAAGTATATCTGTGTTTCTAAGTCCAGCAATTTGAGAAGTGAATGTGTCCTTGGGTAGCTATATTCTTCTCTCCGAGGACTCTTCAAATTTCGTCCAAGGATTTCAAGTAATAAAAATGAGATCTTCCATTATAATAGCGCCATTTTAAAAAGTATAAAAAGCGAAACAAAAATGAATGATAAACTTTTGATGCTGAAGGGAGAGAATAAAATAACGATTTTCTATAAGGGACCATGGGTTTAACGATGATTAATCTGACAAGTATAGTAAAATGACACCATAAAACGAAACAGCTGTTGTTTAAAAATATAAAATAAATGTCTGTTCTATTCCTTTCTTTCTTCTCCGAATCGCTCAATTCTTTTGATGTCGTGTCGACTGATTGATAATTGGAAAATAATACACTGCACTAATCACCTCCGTTCCATTCGGTCCTGGACCATGTTAATTAATACCTTAATAAGAACCCCGTCAGCTCTATAGAGCCAACGTGCTTACCACTACACCAAATAGTATTATATCATGCACAATAAATTCCAAAATATATTTTATACAATTTTAAACGTGTTTACTCAGAACAAGTTTTCAAGAAGTATCGTGTTACGATAAGCAGCGATGTAATAAACGGTAAATCTATGACAAAAAAATCTAATCAATCGGTATCCAATAAAGATTGATCGCCAAAAATGCTTAACAATCTTCTCAACAGATGTCAACAGTGAGAAAATCACTTGTAAAGTGAAACGTGGCAGGATAATTCAAACTAATACAAGTTCCGAAAAATGTCATGTATGGTTATCAGCTGATGGGCGGAATGGGGAATGTTGTAATACATCATGTGGCCACTTAACCCAGCCAATGACAGGTCATAAGCCGTGTAAACGCCTAGATAATCCACATTCTTTTCCAGAGTTTCTCTGTCTCTGTTGGGATATCAATAATAACTTAAATATTTTTTCTTTTATCTTTTTACAGGCTTTTTGCGATCTCTCAGTGTGTAAAAATTATTACATTCTAAATCTATTTTTTTAATGTTATAAGTACGGCAATTCAAATAAATTATACTTTATAATTATTACTTATACTCACTTCAACTCACTTTTATGTATAATTTAAATCTAGTAATTTTATGATGAAAATATTATTTTTTTTTTACCCATATTTACTAGAAAACCTCTAATTGGTTTATTCTGTTTGTTTTTATGTTTACTATAATGATTGTTATCTTGTGATCTTCCCTCTTAAAAAAATAAAATAAAATAAAATAAATTATTGCTACATACACCATAATATACTGAATATGATGAGTCAAATTACATTTGAAGCACGCTGTTTTTGTAAAACTAAATAATATCATGTGTGACATATTGACCATTTATTGTTTAAACAGTCTCGTCAATCAAGGACAACGTCTTACTACCAATATTTTGTGGATCGAAAATTTTGATTTCATTTTCAAAATGTACCAAATGCTATTTATATTATCGCCATTAACTTTGTAAATCATTGTAAACTTTTTAAAAATAAAATAAAAATCACTTTGTTTTTTTATTCACTTTTTAATTGAGTTATTACTAACTTGGGAAAACATCTAGAAGCATAAATATTATAATTAAAAAGAACATTTACGATGCCTGAATAATAATAATTTCTCAGAATTTGCCAAATAATCACTCCTTCAATTTTGAAGATGGAGTGGAGGTCTTACATATTGATAAAAAGGGGTTTATATTAAATAACTTAGAAAATATAGAAATCAAGAAATCTGTAAAGGAAAAGCAGAACATAATTAATTATCAAATAAATCTTAGTAATAGTCCCATTTTTAACGTATTTCCCTCTACAAGAATCCCCCCTCAAACTCTCTACCTCTATCCATAGCTCAGCCCCTCCCAATCCATAGTTCCCCACCCCCACTAATTAGATGCAACATTGTATTTTATTGTTAGTTTTGTATTAGCTCTGATGATGGTACGGTGGTAATGAAACTAGTTAGTAATAACTCAATTAAAAAGTGAATAAAAAAACAAAGTGATTTTTATTTTATTTTTAAAAAATGTACCAAATGTACTCACGTGTAAATAAACGTAATCATCCAAGCTTTCAGCATCAAGGAAACACATCTCAACCCTCCATCAGCCCACCCCCACAGGAGACAAAATACTAACAATAGTAATATGTTACTCTTTTATCATCCTCCGAAACGTTTCTGGGAATCAGGCGGGGTTGACCGGTAACCGGTAACCGGTATCTATTATCTCGTTATTCGGTTCCGGTTCGATGAATTCTCCTTTATTTATTTGCTACGCCGGAAGACAAAAGACGATAAAATATTTTATCCAGAAAAAACATCTATCATTTTTTCTTTTTTTACCTATTCACTAATTACAAATAAAATTCTGAGACTCATAGGTATAAAAGATATCATTGCCTCTAAAGAAAACGTTTTTTACATAAATATATTCTCAAAATTTATACCATAGAATCCAAAATATTAGATGTTTTGAAAAATCTCTATTCCGATAGGTAAAAAAAACTTGATTTTGCACATTGAAGATGTCCACTACAAAAAAGATGCTATAAACGCTAACGCCGCGCCGGGGTCAATATGTAATATTTCTTTCTGACAATAAAATAGCATTGTCAAATTTTCCAAATTTTTCATCTTTTGAAAAATTAACACAAAGTTGGATACATAGTGTAAAGGTAGAATCATTCTTACTATAAAGACCATAACAATAACAAAATCTACGTAATTTTTCATTTTATATATTAAAATGATTTCCCTTCTTCTTCTTCCGGTATAAAGATATCAATATTTTGTATTCTTTTTTTTTTAAACTATCTAGTTTACATTATCTGTTATTTTTCCATGACTTTATTTTTCTCTTTTGCCACGTGCATAATGTTCTTTCAGTGTATACCCACAAACAGGCTATGCTTCGGTGGGATTTTCGTTAATTTTTTAAAATGTATATGTGTTTTTATTGTATTTCTTAGTAAGCAAAAATTTTTCTTTTGAAAAAAAAATACATGTATACATACCCAATAAGCATATATACATGTTATTTGGAGTTTTACAAAAATCTAGTAATTATAGTCAAATTTACAAGGGATTAGCTCAATGGTAGGTAATAAATATTTTTTTAATTGTAGAAAATAGGGTATGTCCCTAGGGAGGAGTACTATGGATAATCTATGGATGGGATGCTGCGATCAATCATTCTACGGCACATTCTTCCCACATCACTCACTCAACCACCCACCCCTCCATCCACCCACCACCACCCTCCAACTCAGAACAACCCAGCTTCTAAGACTCTCACCCAATTCTTCGGTACGTACGATCGGTAAATTATATTTTTGTTGGTTTAAAAATACCCACTTGGTGATTTTTGGACGACAATTTCTATGAAACACATATGTGTTTTTAGGCGACAATTTTCATTTCTGCATTGGGTACTGCACTGGAACATCAAGTGCAGCTAATCTAAATAATTTGTTATATTTCATGAAGGCAAGGTGATCAGTCGTACGCTACACGCTTACGGTTTTCTTTATCGATTTTAAATTTCAAAATCTATTATACACAATACATTTTAAAACTATACTTTTCACTTCAATGTTGAAATTCCCTCTCAAAGCATGCTAAGTACAACATGATTTTCATATTTTTAGTCAATAAGGTCGTTAGAATAAATTTTCAGTCAGGCACAAAAATAATACATTCAATACTTGCTTTTTAAGCTTGAAGAGATATTTTTTTTAGAGTTTGTCTTTTTAATTGATGAGATATTATAGGCGTTAAGTTTAATATTATACCTATAATTATTGCAATAAGTTTTTGTAATGTTATAAAAACAACATTTTGAATAAATACAAATACTTGTAGACAAATTACTGGATTATACCCATGCTGGGCTGATATCAGATATTATTGATATCTCAACAGAGACAGAGAAACTCTGGAAACGAATGTGGGTTATCTAGGCGTTTACAGGTTGTAAACGCCTAGATAACCCACATTCGTTTCCAGAGTTTCTCTGTCTCTGTTGAGATATCAATAATAATTTTGTAATGTTGTTTATGAAATACGAAATAAATATTAGTCAAAAAATATATATATACTATTACTATTTTCCCTTATCCGCACCTTATGGCGCATATGTCACTGCATTGGTGCATCAAATCCAGTGGATCCTGATTATTTGTTACATGAATGTAACATAATCAGTTTTACGCTTCAGCGCCAGTTCAAGTCACAGTTAACTAAATATTTCATATTAACTCCGTCGGGAATTGTACCCGCGACCTCTAGCACGGTAGCCCAACGCGCTATCCACTACACCACGGGACGCATATCTAATTTATATAAAAATTTTGTAATGTATATTTTTAATTAATTCAAATCAAACGCGCGTTGGTCGCTTTACTTTCTGTCTCAAATTTTCATTTCACTTTTCAATTTACGTAAAGCTATTCTGTAAAAATTCCAGTGCAAACAACGTGAGGAGGAGTTATGAATGTGACACATTATGGCACATGACACAAATATGGGTCACACATACTGATGTGCCGGCACCGATAACATTTCACATTGGGATGATGAGCCCAAGAATAAACTGCGCCCGGCAATTTAAAAAAAAAAACATTTTTCGCAGAAAAACGAAAAAGGGTTTTTTGTCTTAACAAATAAGACATACGTTTTTAATAGGTAGTGTAGTAAATTTAAGTAAGTTTACTACAATAAATAAATAAGCATTATCGACAAAATTAAGAAAGGGTATTTTACGATGGTTTGGTCATGTGGAGCGAATGAGTGATAAAAGAATGGCTAAAAGAAGTTTAAATGCAAGTGTGCCTGGATGTAGAAGTCGAGGAAGGCCGAGAAAGACATGGGATGACCAAGTACGACGAGTACTTGAAAGTGGACATGTGAAAAGTCGGAATAATCGGCGTGTGTGCATGAGAAGATGTATAATTGTAGAGGAAGCAAAGGAAGTATGTCAGGACAGAGTGGTATGGCGTTCTATCCTCTCTGCCTACCCCAACGGGGAAATGGCGTGATGGTTAGTTAGTTAACGTTTATTTATAATTAAAAAAGAGGTCATTTACGCCACAAATAACTGGCGTTACTTAATTCACTCCCCTCCAAAAACTTGCATATATGGGGACCAATAACTGGCTGTCAGAAATAATGTTCATTTTGGAAACATGTTTTTTTCAGCGACAAAATAGTTTTTCTTAAATTGCGCGGGCCCAGTTTATTCATGGGCGCGTCACCCTAATGTGAAATGTTCTCGGTGCCGGCACATCAGTAGTCACACATCACTTCTCTATTAGAACAGAGTACTAGCAGGGGTGGGGGTGGGGGTGGAAAGATAAAAACAAACGAAGATTGACACTTTAGACACAAACTGTAGTGTTGATTGTAACAAATGTCCAATATTGTGTCACTTTTTCTAGTTAAAATTGAATCTGTTAAATTTCTCGCATTCGCTTTAAAAAATAGGTAGAGTCGTGTTGGACTGAAAAAAAACCCAGACAAGGGTCTAGAATAAGAGGGGGACTTGTATTGTAAAAGTCCAATATAAGAATCTAGAAACAGTTTGAATTAACTAAATGCTTCTAGCACTCACTTTGTAGTTTTCTATACCTAATTATGAAATTAAACAAGGCATCTGATTCTCGGCGTTCTAGACTGTTGATAATCCGTCGGCAGTTTGCGTCAGAGCTGCGGGACGTGGAGCTGACCTGGGATGCGCGGGAACTTGCGGCCGATCGCTTGGCTTGAAGGCAGTTTGTGGAATCCATATGCTCATCTTGCGCAAAGGAAAATATTGCTGAAGATATTTTTCATAGACGATCAAGATTTCAAAGTGTAAAGGAGTGTGAGATAAAAGTTCACTTATTTAATATTCTGCACTTTTGATTTAGTATTGCCATGTACCTAGGGATCACTCTTATGTGGAACCTAGTCTTGGCGCGATCTAGATTTAAGTTCATTATGTTATACTTAAAAAAATAATATTAAAACATAAGGCGCGGATATGGTATGATGATGATGATGATGATAATAATAGCCCTCATTATTTTTTTATTTCAGCAGTCAATGAACATAAAATATATTTTCTTTAAATTAAAATTGAAATGATGTTGAGAAGTTGTATTGCTTCTTAGGGGGATAAATTTACAAGGGGAGAAGTCCAATATTCCGATAAGTTAAGAGACAGATGGTTCCTTTTACTGTTATTCCGATTAAATTAATTCATAACAAAACTATAGTAAAACAACATCTGGGGTCTGGGTCCGTTTCTTCTGAAATCAAATCAAATTGCCAAGAGTTTTAAAACCCCCCAAACTCTGGACAAGGCAGGCGGTGGAATAATATTTTATTTTATAAGACTCGCTTTATAGTAAATCTAAACAATTTGGAATTGAAAGCGAATTCAGACATAAATTAATAAATTCACATAGTTATGATATAATTAAGGTATGTATTATTTATTATAAACATAATTTCAATAAGACAAATTTATTTAAATTACCGTACTTATAACATTAAAAAAAATAGTTTTAGAATGTAATAATTTTTACACTGAGAGATCGCAAAAAGCCTGGTAAAAGATAAAAGAAAGAATATTTAAGTTATTATTGATATCCCAACAGAGACAGAGACACTCTGGAAACGAATGTGGATTATCTAGGCGTTAACAGGGCTTATGACCTGTCATTGGCTGGGTTAAGTGGCCACATGATGTATTACAACATTCCCATTCCGCCTATCATCTGATAACCATATATGACAAATTTTTGAAAGTTCTATATATTGAACTTGTCTTTCCACATTCGTTTCCAGAGTTTCTCTGTCCCTGTTGGGATATCAATAATATCTGATATCAGCCCAGCATGGGTATAATCCAGTAATTTGTCTACAAGTATTTGTACACGTTCAAAATGTTGTTAAAAATAATATTTGAGTGTTTTGAGCACTGAGCCAGACCGAGATATATTCTTAAGGTGCTTACATCATTTAAAAAGGCAGGAAATTAGTAATTTTTCAATTAAATCACATGCAGAGTACAATTAAAGGGGATTTAATATAACTATAATACGAGTATATTTGAATTTGTTGCCTCAGTATAAAAATATTATATCATCGGCATCGAAAAGTATACTGATTTATTTTAAAGGCACCAATTAATAGTTTAAAAAAAAAAATTACAAATCTGTTTACCTGTTGATCTGTTTATTTGTACGTGGGTGAAGCTGAAATTCCAACCGTCCATGCGCTTGTAGCTGCAAGACGAATTGGAGTTAAATACTTCGCCTACATATAGATTTAAAATCATTTCTTAAATAATCGTTGTTCTCAGATACTTTCTTGATAAATTGGGACTGGAATTAATTAAGAATATTGAATGTGCAGCGCCCTTGGGGTGATTTCTCACAAAAATGGCGCTTAATAAATTATCCAAATAATAATAACAAGAGATTTGATACAACAATACATTCTTATCGGAATGTTGATAATTCGACTAAGATTATTATGAAGGTACAGAAGGGATTATTGTAAACATTAAAAATTAAAAAAAAAAAAAATACTATATTTGGATATTTTATCTTGTCCTGTTAGCTAGACTAGGCCAAGACGGTCTTCCTAAAATCAAGATGACAAAAACACGTGTAGAGTTTGGGATTCAGGGGCGCGTCGGGGTGGCCCGCGGTCCGGCAAAGTTCCAGGGCCGCCCAACAATGGGCCCGCGGCCGGACACCTCTGTCCGGACTAACTCTAACATCTAGATTCTAGATAGTTGATAGAGGGTGGATAGTGCTGCCGTGTCCGGACAAAACACTGTATCTCGCGGTCCGGCCATGGCCACCAATAATGGGCCGCGCCCAGTCACCTCTTTGGCGAGACTTTTAGCAGGTCTACGCTAAGGTCTTGGAGAATAGATGGTTGGTAGTGGGTAAAAGATAGTCCCGCCGTGTCATGACAGAAAGCTTTATCTTAAAAATGTTCAGAATTTTATTTGAATTATAAAAAACACTATTCTAAAAAGACACCATTTTTTTTTCATACTATGTATCAAAGAATTAAACATGAAAAAATACACCAACCTGTTAAGTGATTTTTCGCGAGTATAGAAAATAAAGACTAAAAGTGGATGTTAGCAATCAGTATTTGTGAAATAAACGTTTTTGACATGAAAAACAATTAAAGTGGTAAATAAAGCGATTTTTCTCAATCCTGGGTCTTTGCGACGTTATTCCCCTTTGTTATTGGAACTTCTGGCCTGTTGAGGTGATTTAATAAATACATTTCGACGTGATAACGTCTAATAAATCGATGAACACCGGCTGCACATACGAAAAAGCATGAATCACTGTCATGTTCCGTCTGAGCCGAGTATCATATTTTTAGAAAATTCGTATGGAAACGCCCCTTCCAGTGAATTCTTGTCCGAAGATCTCAACATACAGTGTATTGTCATGACGCAGAAGAGTTGATGGAGGGCGAGGAGGGCGGGGAGGGCGGATTGTGGGACTCTCATTAAGTTGGCCGAAGTTTTGGGAGATATCACAAATATTACAGGGTAAAGTGGTCCTGAATGTTTCATGCTAGTGAACAAACAAGATGCGGTACCGTCGCGCGTCGCGTCGCGCGTCGAGGCCCGACGGATTTTAGCTTTTATTAAGAGTACCGAGGCTAGAAAAATATCCTTTACTATTTTTCTTTGAACTTATAGCATGCTACCAAAATAGTGATGCACATAAAATATGGCCACGAAATAGTATAATAAAATAAATAAAAGTTTGATGCGCTTTTTAATTACTTATGGTTTTTATTATGCTACCCCGTTTATTTATCCTGAAAAAAAAGAACGTTATTTTGTTTTTTCGTGGAATTCATTTTTTTTAAAAATGGTATGCGTGTTTCACCGTAAAATAGTTTGTGCGAATTTCGAAAATCCGAAACATCATTTTGAAAACATCCAAATGAAAATCATGAAAAGGGAAGACATTATTCCATGAGTTTTTTACTTATCGTCATGAGAAATAGCATAAGTTCAAAGGATCAATACGATTTGTTTATATTTTTACTTTACCATAATCGGCAAAACGCGGCAAAATCAGCTTTCATTGTGGAGAAAATGTAGAACTTACCAGGAAAAAAGAAAAAAAACAGATTAGTGTTATTCACATAAAATAATATAAATTAATTAAAAATACAAAAATACAGTAAATTAAACATATTGCTAAGATGATATTAATTTTATAGAACCTATAGTATTAACTAGATTCATGTCAAATCAATTTAGATCACAAAATGAAAATAATTAATAAAAGTAGGCAGTTGTTACTGGGGAGTGTTGTTTTAAGTTAATGTTTAAGTGTTAATAAAAGTATTTGAATTGAAACTATTTAAATAAAACAGTTTGGTTTTAACTCATCATCTGTGTTCCTTACAAAGTCAAACATCATCTAAAATTCTTCTAAGACACCTATTCTCAAAACTCAAAGTCTGCTATCTTGGGTTCTGGTTAGGTGCCACGATTCGCAGCCATAAATGTGAACAGGTGTGTTGCAGGAGTTATAAAGGCGGCATTTGGTTTTAACTACTTTTTATTAATAAATCTACCGAGTTTTATACACTTTTCTTATCCTTTTTTTTCTTTTTCCTTAATCGCTCTATTTAATTTTATGACATGTAAGTAAGAAGTCCCATGCTTCGAGTATTCATTCATAAACATCGCAAGAAATATTGTCTAATTTATTAAATAATTATTAACCTCGCTTATTTTAGGAAGCCAAGCAGTCAAAAATATAGACGTCGTGTATTGGAGGAACCTTCCTTCAGTCGGTAAGTACGAAGTACTTGTATATCGTACTTTTCATTGCACATTCCTCTCTTTCCCTGTAAATATTTACTTACCTCTCCGGTTCCTTCCGAATATTACCTCCACTCCCACCTTTATAGCCCGAGCTCTCCAGCTCATAAATTCAAAGGAACAGTAATTAATTTCTCAGCTACTGCTTTAGTATTTGCTGTTTGCGTTATTGCCTTTATTTATGAGTATGATTCGCCGATAAATCATAACTAAAGCGGTATATGTTGTTCATAATTTAGTACAATATAAATTCGGAGCAAATACCGTAATATTGCAATGTAAGCAATAAAACATTAGTTACGTAATAATAGGCCTACTTGAAAACTTCAATAAAATAACTCGGACTTCTGAAAGAGGAATCGCTGAAAAATAAAACTAGGGGATGAATGAAAGAAATATATCGCCAAACAGAAATACTCCCATTCAAAGTAATACCATTACATGAAATCACAAATACCATACTTACCATATTGAATCATTCAGCACATACAAGTTTGAAACACAATTTTAACTCTGAGCTTCATGGTCACAATACACGTAATTCAAAAAACCTCCACATTCAAAAATTTCGATCCACAAAATTCGGTAAAAAATCCCTAATGAACATTTCTCAATCCCAATATAATAATCTACCCCATGAAATAAAAATAAATAAAGCAATACATAGTAGAGCCCTTAAAGATCTGTATTTAAATATGTTTTTCAATGATAGATATGATGTTTAGGATTAAGATTGAATTAATTTTGAATCGTCTTTCTTATTCGTCTTTTTGATTGTGCAATATGTAATTAAAAATGTGAATAATACCGGTCCCAAAATGAGTTTTTATAACTCCTGGGAATATAATACATGTATGTTTTATAAGATTTTTTAAACAAATAAAAAAAATAAAATTTAAAAATTTAAAAAAATCCAAATTCGAAATTCTGTTGGTCTTTTATCGATCCTGTTTGTTTTTTGGCAATAATTCATCTTATGCTTAAATAATATACAAACGAAAGCGCCGGAAAAGGTGTAATTTATTTAGAGATAAAAAATATACTTAATATACTCTCGTCTGTCCTGATTTAAAATAATTTACTTTCAAATAGAACTATCGAATTCCGACTTGGAATCCATAAAAAAATTACAGATACAAATCACAATTTATAAATATTCATAAAATAAAAATCATGAAATCTAGACCATGAGTCTTGGGTTTGTGTAAAGTGTGAAAAGTAATAATGGATAAAGTATAATCCGGAGCTTATGTAAAATCTTTGTCCAAGGGATGAAGTAGTCAGCTACCCTTGTATGTCCCCCACATATCCCACCCCCAACACACCTGTAGTTGGTACTGAACCCAGGGGGTGGAGATCTAAAATTCCATTGAAGTAAAACACGTTATTAATAATTAAATTGGTAGAAAAAGTAGCAAATTAATTGTTTTCTTTATTTTGTCAACATTCACAGCAATAAATAAGCACTATTTTTCACACAAAAACTAGCACGCGTAAAGCATTAATTCAAAATTCACTTATTTTTTGTTGATTGATACTATTGGTTTATTCTATAGAAATATAAAGACCCTCTCAAGACCCCCCTGCCCTTACCTCCCCCAAAGCCCTCAGTACAACAAATGCCAAACGACAAAATAATAACTATATGTTTTCACATGGTCAAATATAAATGTACCTGTCTCTTCCATTTGAATCTTGTTTTAACTCCAATTCCGATGTCCTATGCTCACTTATTCGACAAATAATCAATGGTTTTTTAATTCGCTCCAAAACACTAATATTATGGATTTAAAAACGCTCAAAATGCGAAATTGAAAATCAAAATGCTAAAAATTTTATTCGATATTGCTCAGTTTTTTTTTCAGTTTCAATGCCACAAAATGGCGTTTATTTTCAATAAAAAAAATTTAATACAAAAAAATAAAAAAGATTCCACTAACCATGTGGTTATCAGTGGATTTCTTGAGTTCTCCTTATATCCTTTATCTAATTATTATATTAAATCGTATCGTCAGCATTTTGACATAAGGTCACACATGCACATTAAACAGAGTTGTATGAGGCGATATTATGTAGAACAATGTTTTTACTGAGTACATTTTTTTGATGTCATCAATCATTAAAGTATGTATACATAAACGTTAGTATCAAATAATGGAATAATCGTGGTAAGCACTTCTTCACAAAATGTATCAAACAGCTAAGGGTAATTTATAAACAAACAACAACCGTATTACATATTAAGATTTAAGTTTTTTAGAGGACAATTAAGATTGTTGACTCAACTTTGCAGCAATAGCAGGAAAAAAATTAGCGTGCAATTTTGTTTTTAAACAACTACTTAAAAAAAACTTTTGGTAAGTCGGTTTAGGGACGATAATTTTACGTGATAACTATATAAGAAAACATTGATGAAAAATAGCATACTTTTATTAATGAATTGAATTAAATTATTATAACTGAATTATCATTATTTTGTATAATACAAAGCAGGAGTTAATTGAAAATTACAATTTTTTTGCACTCGTTTATTTCACTTTTTGTATAATACATGAATTATCATTATTTTGTATAATACACAAAGCAGGAGTTAATTGAAAATTACAATTTTTTCCATAAAATATATTTTTTTTTTTTGCACTCGTTAATTTCCCTTTCACTTTGTAGCTTGTGTGCTGCTGCTGTCTCTCCTTCTACTGGAGGCGTCGGCCGGATGGAGTGGAAGAGAGAAAGATGCGTTACAAACCGAACGCTTAAGAACTATCTTTATATGGCGCAGTTTTACTACAACAGTTTTCTGTGCAGTCTGAAAACGGTCCCGTATAAAGGTAAAACTGCATGAAAAACTGTGTGCTAGTGTCAGATTAAGCTGACATGACAGTCAATTTTTTTTTATGTAAACGTTTAAATAGACATTGGTATATTGTATGCTTTAAATACGTAAAAAAACATAACATATATAAATATAAAAATTTCCTGAGAGCAACACATACGATAATATACTTACAATCGCGTGTTCAAAAATACACATATTTAGCGTGTCTTTTGACAGAAGTTTGACAGGACTGCACAGTTTTTTCTGAACACAGAAACTGTGTAGTTTTCTGAACAAGAAACTGTCTCATATAAAGTGGGCATTAGGCCGATCGTGCCTCTCTATCGCTTGTTCCGCGCTCTCGCTTGCACACTCGTCTCAGCGGAAACGTGACAATGAGTCATGCTGTTTCGTGTGTCCCAGCCGGCGTTCATCGATTTATTAACGTTATCCACGTCAAAATCTATGTAAATGCGTATGCCATCGTCGGAGATATTAATACCCAGATGGTTAATTATATCAGTAAAACGATTATTACAGGATTTCGTGTAAATGCAAATAACTGCATTTGCTGTGCAGAACATTCTTAATGTAGAACCTGAGAAAGGCCTAGCAAGACATGATTTAAAATAAATTACTTCACAATTAATCACGCAAAACTAAAAATATATTTTGAACTAAAAAAACTTTCACAAAAACTTTTTCACAATCCGGCGTCTTAACTGAATAGTAAAAATAAAACATGTAAAAAATATATATTGGTGTCTTTTACACCATTACGTGATGATAAAGGGGTTGTAAGATTATTGGAGAAATTTTAAGTAAACTTCATAAGAAAGACTTAGGTACTTGTGGACGCCATTTTGTGTCATTATAAATTAATCATAAGAGAGGCAACAGGGGGTGGGTAAAAGCGAGAAAAGTTTTATTTCTAATTATGGAAATCCACCCCATCACATTAATTCTCATTAATAAGTAATACTGATAATAACAAAAGGAAATTAACGAGATTTTTATGCTTTTTTGAAACGCATAAGAACCTCATAAAATATTTCGTGGTTTAAAAAATATAATCCATGGGAATATTTATGGTGTATGGTACAGCGGGAGCCAAAAAATAATTATTTATATTATCACCATTAACTTTGTAAATCATTGTATTTAATTCATTGTATATAAAAAAGAAACATTTACGATGCCTGAATAATAATAATTTCTCAGAATTTGCAGAACACATTTTGACAAATAATCACTCCTTCAATTTTGAAGATGGAGTGGAGGTCTTACATATTAATAAAAAGGGGTTTATATTAAATAACTTAGAAATTCTAGAAATCAAGAAATCTGTAAAGGAAAAGCAGAACATAATTAATAATCAAATAAATCTAAGTAATAGTCCATTTTTAAAAACGTATTTCCCCTCTACAAGAATCCCCCTCAAACTCTCTACCCCTATCCATAGCTCAGCCCCTCCCCAATCCATAGTTCCCCCACCCCCACTAATTAGATGACAACATTGTATTTTACTGTTAGTTTTGTATTAGCTCTGATGATGGTACGGTGGTACTGATGTAGGAAGTTCATAATTACAATTATTTTGTAATTGCGCATTAAATAATGTTTATTTTATTTATTTAACTTCCTCAAAAGGCCAAGAGGCGGCCCAATCACAGAGGGGAGCAACATCACAAACACCCAGGCTTGAAAATCACTTTTGATTTTTGTGTTCTCACTGGGAATCGAACCCGCAACCTCCGTATCGTGAGTCCAACGTCTTAGCCATTACGCTACGGAGGCAGCATGGTGTAGGTATTTAAAATTTTTTTATATAAAAAGAAATCCATGTAATATTATGATATTTGCACATATTTTAATTTGTAAATACAACAGGAATCAATTCATAGCGGAGTGGGGATTCGAACCGGGGATATCTAGACTCAGAGACGACGACGCTACCACTGCCCCACGTAGTAAATTATGTAAAGATGTATTGTTCTTGTAATAAATTATGTTTGTTATATGGCCAAATTATCGAAATCAGGAAAAACCCCGATACAGGGGGAAGAAATACACATAAGTTTGTAACTTTCAAACAAAACTTAAAATTTTTCAACAGAAGACCTCAGCGATATAAACACGGTTCCACGAGCTCCCGTTTTCGTCAGGTTAATAAGATATTTTCTCAAGCATTGTTGAATTGTCTAAGTCATGTCACCAAAAACAAGCATAGCTTTTAAAAACAAATATAATAATATAGCATCAGAGGTAGGTATATGGTTTAAATATGTATCTACTGATCTATGCTATGGTTAGATTAGGGCCATTTCACAAAGGGTGACCAAAAATCGTTCGATAGCGGAGTATAATCACGTGGTTGAATGATTCGCGATTTTGCCGTCCGAATAGAGTTAATACTTTTGAATTGCTAAATGCAAGCTGGGCCCTGTAATTTCATCAGTACAGTTACTTTTAATTGGCGGAAATGGCCGGGGATTTCCGAAATTCGGCGAGTCACGGCGAGATGAAAGGCGGTGGGTGTGTCGTACAATAAAACGACGTTTTGTAATCAATTTGCAATCTAACTGTATCAATGGAGTTATCCAACTTTGCAACGATTGGCGTCATGTGGGATAAATCTATATCGACAAAGTCACTTGGTAATTTTTTCCTTTCCAACGTCGATATTATTCACAAGTAAACGGACAAAAACACTAAATGATATTTGTATTTCAAATAAAATATGAATAACTAAATTGATTAAGCATCTAGCTTTTATTTTGTTTAATTTATTTATTCAATGATCCTTTAATACATATTTTAAGGGCACGTGCTGTTGCTCGATCGGTAATAAGCGACGTGATAACGATTTCTTACCCATGGATGTTTAACGTTTTCGCGATCACAATGGAACACGCGTTAAAGTTTATCGATCGGGATTATTAAACGTGCGCATACTAGTCGCGAGCCATTTCCCGAGATATATCTTATTCGCACAAATCTTCATTCAATCTTTATTATAATTTTAGCCGGTTTTCGGCAAGCCAAATATTGAGAAAAGCAGTCGAAATAATAAAAAATCAGACAAGCGCATGATTTGACGTTTGACTAAGGCCGCGTTATAGCGTGCATGTCGAATTTGTTCGGCTAATACATTTATTTAAAGCAATATTCTTTTTAACTACGATATTATCTGTCATAATAGCGAATTTAAACATTTATTTAAAGCATATTCTTGACTATTAATGATCATAATAGCTCTGCATTAGTTTGATACAGTTGCCAGTTTAATAACTAACCACGAACTATTCTCAACACTTAAATACGTCTCATTCAACAAAGTTGGGACTTCATTCCGAATAATCAGTTTCCGAATCTGCAGGAGATTATGGTTTCATCATGCGATGGGCATGGGTGAATAATCTATATTCAGAAGGCATACAGATCACACGATCTCAGCATGTAAATACCGTACCAAATAGATAATAACTATACAGCAGAGGACAGAAGTAAAAAACATTAAATAACTATACAAAAAAAATGTTTTTTTCAAACATCCTTTTACTCTTCCACGTCCCTTTTTTCCCATTATCCTTTCTTATTATAATTTAAGCACTGTGTATATGTGCATATATATAGTTTTAATTGTTACTATTCAAAACCTCTTCTTCTTCCGGTATAAAGATACCAATATCATGTATTCTTTTTTTTAACTATCTTGTTAACATTATCTGTTATTTTTCCACTTTTACATGATTTTATTTTTCTCTTTTGCCACGTGCACACTGTTTGACTTTCACAGTATACCCACAAACAGGCTATGCCTTGGTGGGATTTTTGTTTATATATTTTTTAATGGATATGTGTTTTTAATGTATATCTATGTAAACAAAAAAAAATATTTTGAAAATAAATAATAAAAAAAAAAAAAAATAAAAAATAATAAAATTATAAAACAAACCGTTATTGGTCATTCAAACTAATGTTCCACATCTAATAATATTATATACTGTAATGACTGTTGGTTTTGTAAATAAATCAATAAAATAAACTTATATTTATCGCCCTTAAACCAATGCAGCGCCCTATGCACCACTGGGTGCGGATAAGGGAAATGAGTAGTAAACGTAGTAGAAATAGTAGTAGTATATTTACCGAGTAACAACAACAGTCCGTTTACAAAAGAACTATGGGACACGGACGTTATTTAGGAAGTCGCATGATAACTGGCGGCCGAACGCTTGGCTTATCTAAATGTAAAAATATCCTGAAGTTTGTTCTCCATGGAATGCATAAATCATACAGATCTCTACTTTATTTCTAACAGATATATGCATTATGCATAGCACTGAATATATTACTTCCATGCATAGATCAAATATCAAACAAATTGTAAAGAGAATATTCACTAAAATGCCGCATTATAAATTGTGTGGATTATTCTCTCCCTTGAATTCATGATGACTGAGGATGCTGATACTGCCTGACTTCAAAGGATTTCTGGACTTCTTGTGGGTGGTCTTTCTTAACCTGCAAAAGTGCTGCTCTGCAGGCTGCGAATATTTACACACGTAATAATAAAGCAATGCATCATTAAGAAAACGAATTAATGGATGTTTGATGAATACTTGGGTCTAGTTTACCAGCCCTGCATTGCTCTGCATTCTACAATGCAGTCAAAGCGGCATTCAATCTGCATTAATCAATCATAGACGGATAACTGCTTCCCCGGCTATTTGGTCTGACCGGGGATTGAACATTGAACCCCGCAAGCAACGTCCACGTGTATAGCGCGCAGACCACTGGGCAATGAAATTCCATGAACCATCGAAATTCAGCATTGAGCGAAATCTGATAGGACACAACAGGATTAATTTATGTATGGTATGGACAAATCAGACTTTAAAAGAATACAATATTTCTTCAGTATAAAATATAGGACTGGAGCAATGTTATTTTCAAGGTTTTCAGATATAGACAAGAAGCGTGTTTGTCATATTTAAAATAAATTATGTTTACAAAAAAGATGATACTAACACACATTGTTGGGCGATTACAACAATGTCCACATGTAGATACAGGTCGGTAACGCCCGTTATTGGTTAATGACGTCATACCCGTCCACCATGAAAGGCGTGAAATTCATTACGAAGTGAGCGCCTATATTGCTGTGACGTCACACCGCATGCGCGCCAAATGGAGGATTTTGCGAGCGTTTTGAAAAAGTGTTATTTCAAACCGCGCTAGAAAATTCATATGACATCGTAATTATTTTTTTTAAATCCCTTGATATTGTAATTTTTCAATCAATTTTTTGAAATAAAAAATAAAAAATCGGAAAGAACCCAATTGTATAGAGAAACAGCAGCAGGCCACGTGTCAGCGCGTTCCATCCTGTTAAAACTTTATAAAACATTGAATTATTTGTATATAATTGCGTTTATATGTAATAATGCATTTTATTTTGTGTCAGACAAGACATTGATACACAAATCCACAATTGTTTTAGTGCAGTTGTAATGTTTTTTTGTTGTTGTGAGGATTGTAGAAGGTTTGGAGGCGAATTAAATAAATGAATTTCCAACATTATCCGCTTTGACTAGACTTAATGAAAAACTGATTAAAATGCTTTTACAAATCAATGTCACTTAAGTTAATTACCGTTTCTGGAACAACAGTGATACGACTCTAAAAACCCACTTTGTCGCATGTGCAGATTAAACATTTCATCTAAGTAGGTGGTTTTATCACATTTCAAACAAAAAATTTACATATCGTAATTAGGGAAACGTGCCATCTTGTGTTCATCATCTCAGCCCGTTGAGGTCCACTGCTGGACATAGGCCTCCCCCTGCCGTCTCCACTCCTCCCAATCCTGCGCCGTCCCCATCCACTGCCTTCCAGCAGAATTCCTGATGTCGTCCACCCATCTCATCGGTGGACGTCCTTGAGGCCTCTGGTTCCTCGGTCTCCACACCAGAACGCGTTTCGTCCATCTGTCGTCCGTCATTCTGGCTATGTGACCGCCCATTTCCACTTCAACCAAGCAATTCGCTGCACCACGTCGCAGACTTTTGTCTGGCGTCGGATCCAATCGTTCCTTTTTCGGTCTCTTAATGTTATTCCAAGCATAATCCTCTCCATGCTCCTCCTGTGTTAATTATTGTTGTTATCATTAAAAATTACCCAATTGATTTTTTTAATGCCACAAACATATTTTCAAGAAATAATTATAAATTATGGCGGTAAAATTCCGCTTATTCAAATAAATTTCGATTTGTGGCTTGTGGGACTATTTTCATACAGGCGTTAATTGTACTCCATTAACTTTCGCTTTACTTTCAAATCTTATTTGTTTTCTTTCGATATAAAATAAATGATTATACGTAACAATTTTCATAAATTAATTCACTTCCTAGATATAATATTGTTTCTTACGTAAAAATTCGTCGAGTGATTATTTCTCATAAAACGAATCAAACAATTGAGAGAAAAGATGAGTGTGTAAGTGTTGAAAGAAGACGAAAGTAATAGACAATAATTTGTAGCGGAAGTCTGATTTTCTGCGGTAATCTCTTCGTAAAAAGAAAATAGTGTCACAAGCGTGGGAATATTTTGTCACGGCAATAAAATAAATTTTTATACACACACCGGTTAGAAATACAATTTAATCTTTTTTATTTTTATATCCCTACAGAGATGAGGTAGAATTTTTTTTCAAATTCTGGAATATGGATATTCGAGCGTTTACAGGGCTTATGACCTGTCATGGCTGGGTTAAGTGGCCACTTTATGTAGGTACTACAACATTCCCCATTCCGCTTATTAGCGAATATCCACACCAGGTAACATTTTTGATTTTGTATTTATGCTACGAATCAAGAATCATCCACCAGCGAGTTGAACGCGCCATCTATGCATTGATATTGAAGTTAAGTATTTTATTAGCAGATTACTTTATTTTTATGTAGTTAAGACTCTTCTGACGAGTTAAATTAAATACTAGTAAATCGCCTGCAGATGACCTGCAATTTATCGGGAATGTTGTAGTACATACATAAAGTGGCCACTTAACCCAGCCAATGACAGGTCGTAAACGCTCGAATATCCATATTCCAGAATTTGAAAAAAATTCTACCTCATCTCTGTAGGGATATAAAAATAAAAAATATATACCTACTCCCGTCTTGGGATAAAATCCAGATTTGTGTGCAAGTATTTGAACACGACCCAAAATGTTGTACAATTTAATGTTTGGATTACTTATTTGATATAACCATAAGTTTCAGATATAAATATCTTTATGAATAATAGTTTGTTTAGTTTTAGTACATAAAAATTATTATATACAGTACACGCTATAAAATCAGTCTAGCTTGAGAGTTCTCTATTTTATTTTGCGAATTTCTCAAACAAATTAAATTACGGTGACGAAGCTTTTGAAGAAACTTTGACGATTTGCATGTTTTTGTGATGAACACTAAACTGGGCAAGACTTTAATAAGACTTTGAATCAATAAAAGAATTTTGGTCAGTTGGGCAAAATAAATATATAAATGAATAAAACTAGACAATTTTTTTGGAAATAACAGACCAAAGTAAATGTCAAATATAAACGGCATTATTTTTTTATCATCGGCATAATTTTTTTATGACCGTAGTTCGCCATAAAAATTAATCGTGACAGGGATTCGACATTTCACTTTTAAATCAGAAATCGACCAAATTCAATCCCCGGAGGCTTTGTCTTATCAAACCAGTAAGGAAAAACACATTCTTCACTAGCGATAAACATTTACTTATTTTAAGATAAATTAAACAAAATATGGGCGATACAAAGCAGTTGGGTTTACTTTTGTCTACATATTCGTCTATCATATACATTAAATTAAATTGTATAATCTAGTGTAGAGATTGTGGATGAAATTCGACCAAATTATCTTAAATGGTTTATAAAATTCAAATACAATTTTTCATATACTTTCTATCGCAATGACTTACAGCTTATGTGAAATATTCAAAAAATCAAGTAAAAAAAATACAAAAAATATCCTTGTAATATTTGTAGGTACCTACAAATAACGTTATAGTTCATCTCTTTTCCTGTGACTTTGTTGGTCTACAGTTTAAAAATAAATCATGTAGAATATCCATCATCAATAATTGACATTTTCACTGAAACGCTAAACAAGTTTTGACACCCACTGCGTGTACGTAATTTTTCATCATAATTAGATAATATTAATTAGTGAAGTTGACTAAAAATAATGTATTGAGACTTCCCCACGCGGTAACACCAACTATCACCCACTACCCTTCCTAGTCTATTGTCTCCGGGTAGTTTCCCACAACTTGACAAATCTAAGCTCCACAATGCCTTAAACACGGCGCGAAGTGTAACTTGAGATAATGCATTGCGAAGAGTTAAGACAATGATCAATGGTTCAGACAATAACTCAGTCGAGTACACAATACCTTGTTAGTTGGCAGTTAGCAGCGTGTCGATGGCGGCACAAAGTGCAAATGTTACTCCTCAGTTTCATCTACTCCTGGTATTTCGATCTAATTACTGACACGGCTGGGAAGTCGTTAATACTTGCTTGCTGATTACGATACTACAAGTACGTAAGTAACTAAGTAACAGATATTTTATAAATGAATAACACTTTGATTCGCAACATCATTGTGATAATTAAAAAATAAAACGAAATGTGTAAAAAATAATAATTTTATATGTAACTGTCGCAAAATTTACGCGAAGAAAGCCGTGAGCAGATTAAACACCTAAAACGGTAGAGGTTTACCCTAAGAGTAATGACGCGCAGGCTATAGAGAGGCCCTTTCGCCGTTTCCCATAGAGCGGAAGCGTTGCAAATTTTTGGTTAGCGACAACTTCACTCTGCTGGCGGCCATTATTATTTGTTTGACAACAGACGCGTAACGGTCACTTTCGTCGCTTTGCTAGTAAATAACGTGGATACTTCCTGATTTTAATCATCAAAAACGGCAATGGTGAATTGTAGTATGCTTGGTTGTAGCAGTAAGAGTGTCAAAGGTGTTAAAGGAGTCACATTTCACAGGTAATTGATTTCGATAAATAATTATTTTGATTTACATTGATTTTGGCATATATTGTCCTAACATGGGTATTATTTGTATAAAAACTTTCCTTTTATCAACATATTTACATTATTTACCAGTTTTTCTTAATTGAGGTGATCAATTTGTAAATTAAAGTATGTTTACTGTTGATAGTGACAGTTGATTACTGTCGATATGCCAAGGCCGCATTAGGCATTTGTAAAACATTGGCATTTGTTTTGCTGCAAACTATAGCCAACTTCGTATTTGACATCATATGGTTTTTTGACCGTTAGGGCCCCTCTATAGCCTGCGCGTCATTACTCTAAGGGTTTACCTTATAATAACTAACTAAAAAACAAAATAACCGTCACGTCTTTTCCCCGAAGATCCCTTCGAAGATCCACATCAAGACAAGGATAGAACGTTACTCCACTCTGTCCTGACATACTTCATTCGCTTCTTTTTCATTCACGATACTTCTCCACGCAGTCAATTATTCCTTATCAAAAATCTTGCTTTGATTTATACATTATTGTAAAATGCATCCAGAAATTTAGAAGCATTCCTTATAATCTAATGGGTTTAATGTATTTATGATATTATCAATAAACTAAAAAACTATTCTTCAGTTTTTTGGTATATCGATTTTGTGCAGTCTTTATCAAAAATCTATGCAATCGTACATGATAGAAATTTTATATTATATTCTTATTTTGTATTGAGAGTACAAGAATCCGGCTTGCATTTCGTCCGCTACATCGAAGAAAGAATAATGTTGCAGCCGCTGGAACAACACTTTATGGGTAGTTCCCCGAGAATGGAACTGCAGACCCGACCGGAACTGTGAATAGGAAATGGAGATGCTCACTAATATTTCAAAGTGGACACAGCCATGCCCAGAGACAGGATAAAGAACCGATCTATAGGAGAACCAGAGGAATGTACGGCAATAAGTAAAAAAAGACAACGTACAGGCAGAATACAATACAATACATACAAGACAAGACTAAAATAAACATAAGCGCATGGGTAGTGTATCTTCTACTAAGATATTTATACAAAACCGTGTATATTCACATCCATCAATTCCTTCGCCAACGCTTCAATATTCAAAAGCTTTTGATGTAAAACCGGTCCAAATATAAAAGATCTTGAACGCAGGCTACCCTAGATCAAAAAAAATGTATCGAAATAAAGTTATTATGATTTTCTTCATGGCCAGTGATATTGAAAAATCGATACAATAGAAACAGAATTAGATTACAACATTTTGGGCGTGTTCAAATACTTGTACACAAATCTGGATTTATCCCAAGGCGGGAGTAGGTATTTATTTCATTTTTTTGTATCCCTACAGAGATGAGGTAGAATTCTTTCAATTACTAGTAATTAATTTAACTTGGTCAGAGTCTTAATTACAAAAATGAAGTAATTTGCTAATAAATACTTAACTTCAATATCAATGCATTTTAACGCGCTGGTGAATGATTCTCGATTCGTAACATAAATCATACAAAATCAAAAATGTTACCTGGTGTGGATATTCGCTAATAAGCGGAATGGGGAATGTTGTAGTACATAAAGTAGCCATGACAGGTCATAAACTCTGTAAACGATCAAATATCCATATTCCTGAATTTGAAAGAATTTTACCTCATCTCTGTAGGGATATAAAAAAATTGAATTAGATTACGTTTACGAAAAGACCTTTTTCAGGATTTTTAATCAAGGAATCAATATCTTTTGGGTTCATTGTATTAGTGCAAGCAATCAACAAATTGGAAACTGTCTTAGACTTATTGCCTATAAAAGAAATTCATGGTTTTGTATAATATACACATACTTATCACGTATTTTCAGTGTAATGTTAATATTAATTAAACACAAATGGGATATTATTGATATCTCAACAGAGACAGAGAAACTCTGGAAACGAATGTGGGTTATCTAGGCGTTTACAGGGCTTATGACCTGTCATTGGCTGGGTTACGCGGCCACTTGATGTATTACAACATTCCCCATTCCGCCCATCATCTGACAACCACGTATGACAATTTTTTTGGAACTTGTATATATGTTGAGTTTGTTACAGAAGAATCCACATGCGAGTTGTGTTGTCGATAGATTTTAAATATTTTAAATATTCTTTCCCTATAGTGACATCTGTTGAGAATATAGTTAAGCATTTTTTGGGGCAATCTAACTTTATTGGTGTAGGTAAGGTTCATCCGAACTTGATTACTTACTGGAAGACGCCTGAAGATGTCTCTCCAATGACAGGTCATAAGCCCTGTAAACGCCTAGATAACCCACATTCGTTTCCAGAGTTTCTCTGTCTCTGTTGAGATATCAATAATATCTGATATCAGCCCAGCATGGATATAATCCAGTAATTTGTCTACAAGTATTTGTATTCATTCAAAATGTTGTTGTTAAAAACAAAATGGAATCATGAAAATATTTTATCAAAATTTTGAATACTGTCAAGTTTGTCTATTACCCCAACGTCATTATGTCGATTTAAAACGATACAAACGGTAGACAGAAGACATAATACAAACCTACCGTTGTCAATACTGGAAATATCATACTCCGGGTGGTACGTATTGATACTACAGCATGGGTTATACATGATAAAGCAATCATGAATCATGATAGACATGAAACTGTGCGTGTAATGTATCGAGAATCAGCCACCGCATAGGTTGCTATTGTGATATACGACTATATACCTGAGACAATAATATCCTATGGTCCAATTTCGTGTAATCTCGGCGCGCCATCTTGCCACGGGACTTATACTGGAATAAAACGACTTATCGATTGACAGCATTTTAAAATTTAATGACTTAATATATCGGGGGTTTAGGATCACAGGGTCGTAACTAAAAATTGCATGTTTTGAGGTAAGCTCGGTTTACGATTATTGGTGACACAACGTTCTATCTCTTTGACAAGATACAAGTGATACAAGATAGAGCATTTGTGTAACAATTTGGACCCCCATGATCCTTAAACCCCGTATTATAACTAATTTTCTACTGCTAGAAGGAGAAAAAGAAGGGGAGGCAAAAATCACAGTTTATTAATTTATTTTTAACCACCTCTACAAGACAGGAAACTTATCTGAAAAGGGAGACAACATCACAAACCCCCAGGATTGAGAATTTTAGAAGTGATTTCACTGGGAATTGGACCAAGATCGAAGTTTGATATCGTAAACAAGAAACTCAAAATTTTCAATAGTTTTCTTTGTGTGTATTTTTTTTTTTTTTAAGAATCCTTCTGCTCTTCTTCATCTCTCTTTTTCCTTCCTTTCATATTTTTATTTGGGCATTGTGTATAGTGTATTTGTATTCAAAATTTTAATTCAATACTTTTTCAAAACCCGTTATTGGTCATGCAAACTAATGTTCCACATCTTATAATATTAACTGTAATGACTGTGATGGTTTCGTAAAAAAATAAATAAAAAACTAAACAGAAAACCAAAAGCTCTTCTTTCTTTGACACTAGGATTTCCTAGGGTCAACAAATTTTCTCAGGCATAGTGGACTTATTTTTAGACTTATTATTTACATTAGTAAAAATTGTCTAGCTGTCTTGAATAATATATAAGTAGTAAAAAGTTCTTGGTTCATACTTCGATAGTTTGTAACATCATTCATTTTAATTAGTGTTGTGAATCCAACGTCTTAGCCATTACGCTTCAGATGTCACTGTTTTAAAGATCTTTCGGAAACAATTAAGTCAAAGTATTTTTTTAATAATATATCCTCATTTGAGAAATATTTCGAGACCGGGCGTCTCGATAATTGGGTTCTTACAGATTTTCTATTTTTCATTTCAAAAAAGCCAATTCATTAGCCATTAACGGGCGTTAAAAGTCACTCGTAATTTCGTGTTTTTAAAACATAAATTTAAAAATGAAAACAATATTTTTGATCATTGTGTTTTATATCTTTGGAATTGTAAAAATATACTTTAAATATTCATAACGTTTTCAAGGATATTCATGCTATCGGGAACAACCCAATTATTGTCGGTCGGTGAGAAGATATAATATATTCCTGGAATAGATCCCTGATTGACGATACAGTACAAATGTTCATACCTGGCTAGCAACTACTGTAGTGAAGTCAGGGGCGTGCAGTTACATAGTAAAATTTAACACACCGAAATCGATGTAAATTATAAAGGTATAAGTATCTAAATTCCGTCTGTTGATAGAAAATATTTAATATACCTTAGACTGGCGTTAAAACGTAAGACTATTCATCTTAACTTCATGTTATAAATCATCAATATTCACTGCATTTGTTGTGCCAGTGGCAGTGTAGTGATACGCACCGTTGGATGGGGATAAGGGATAGTAGTTGTGCGACTTACGACAAAGTAAGTCCTGACAGGCTGGGAGTTTTCTGTGTCTGTGGGTAACTAGACACCTGTAGCTCGATCACAGATCACTATCGACGCGGTAATAAGCGACGTGAGAACGATTTCTTACCATGGATGTTTAACGTTTTCGCGATCACAATGGAACACGCGTTAAAAGTTATCGATCGGGATTATTAAACGAGCGCATCAAGTCGCGAGCCATTTCCCGAGATATATCTTCTTCGCACATATCTTTTTTCAATCTTTCTCGAGTGCCGTATTGCATTTAGCTGGCGTTCGGCAAGCCAAATATTAAGAAAAGCAGTCGACATAATAAACAATCCGACACGCGCGTTGACTTACTTGATTTGACGTTTGACGTTTAGCCGCGATATTTATTATCATCTATGGTGCTCGGCAACGCTAACGTGGTATGAACGTATGTTCATTGTGATCGGTCAAATGGTTAGCGTTAGCACGTGGTTAGCACGTTTTTAACTACGTTGATAGTTATCTGTGATTGAGCTCCTGGACACAGTAGTATTTTTCAAGTAAGGAATGTCACATCTCTGAAATTCTTTTTCGAAGAGTCATGGCATTATTATTTGATTTTATTCGATTTTAAAAGCTTTGTACCATTATTTATTTTAAAAATACAGCATGTTACATTATGTAATCGCCTAGAATGGTTGTACGACACGCCCCTGAATTATGGTGTACACTGTGTACACACTACACACCGGTATTGTTTCCCGAGGGCTCATGTACAAACACAACCCTGTTCTGCTACTCGTGACGTAGTTGTGTACTCGTGACGTAGTGTGTGTATTCGTGATGTAGCAGGTCCTCGTGACGTACACACGGAACAAGACTGATTTGTCCCCCAATGCGGAAACAATGGTGATTGAGTGAATTCAATCATTGGTTCGGAAATCAAACCGATCCGATCAAAATATACCATACATGCTGTATAATTAGAAACATTTTGGCGACCAGCGCCAGCGTAATACAATATTTCATAACGATATGATCATTGATTTTTATTAATACACTTAGATTTGAATTTAACCCAAAAAATGAATGACACTTTAACTCCGCCAAAACCTCCAACTCCGCCAGACGCGTATTTAGTATTTCTTTAACCGCCGGCCGAGTCGGACGTTCAGAAAACATTCCGAAATGCCTTCCTGTGTAGTGAAACCGTGTAAAAACCGTACGGATAAAATTAACAAAAAATATGGTGCAACTTTCCATATGTAAGTGTTTATTTATATTTGTTTACATAGCCTAAAATAATTATTATTTAAAGAAAGTTTTCTTCTTAAATAATAGCCAACAGCCCGTCCACAAGAGAAAAAAAGTCATTTTAGATGCATGGTAAAATTCATGAACGCTCCTCGTAAGGAACGGGTTAGTATTGTGTGCTGTTACTGTAACCCTATTATAGTTCATACCTTTTGCGGTGTGTGGGCGGATGCTTGCCGGCAGTCGAAGGGCTCTGATAGGTCATTACTTGATAGGAATCTTCGTGTCATTACTTTTTCTAAATAATTTACTCTGCAAGGCAGATCTAAGTGGATTATAAATCTATGGATATGATTAAATTTGTCCTGTAATGTGACGTAGTGGGCGTACTTGTGATGTAGTACCTTCTCGTGACGTAGGTACTCACTGAAAGGGCTGATTTGTCTGCAATACGGAGGTGACGGAAAATTATAAGAAGCTCTTGAAGTTAATATGACACAACGATTTCAAACAACATTTTACTTTCGTAATTAAGTTTGCAATAACGATATTTAATTTCAGATAATAATCAGATAAAGTGAAGATTATTTATGTAAGTATATAATATTACTGTTTTCCAATCAGCGCCGCTGGGGAAGGTTTTCCTCTAGGAACTAGAAGAAAATTCAATTACAAGGCGTCTAATTATATCCGAGATACTTGATATTTAAATTTTCCACATTTCAGTGGCTTTCCTAAGGTGAAATTTATAAGGATTTAATTAAAAACGAAATGTTTACCAGAATGGCAACGTTGTTTCATCAAGGCAAACGAAACACTTAAAAAACAACAGGAAAAACAAAATACTCAATAAACACGTAAGTTAAATGTAAAAGTAAGTTAAATGTAAAAGGCAGTTCACGAAAAACTATGTAAAATGTCCAAGTATTCTAAAACGCTGTTTATTGTTCCTGGATATAATTAGTAATATGAACAAGCTAAGTATTTCAACCTGTACCCTTGTTTACTTCCTCATTAAACCCTGTGGTCTATACCTTATATAGAATATTATATAAAATATCGATTATCGTTTACTCTCAATTTGAGGCTGGGAATAATAAAGACAGTATCGCATTCTATAATAGTAAGTAGATGATAGGAAAGTGATAGTGGCTAATGGATAACTGTTTTGTTCTTACTTTATAGGAGAAGTATCGAGCGGTCGAGACTTGGGAAGTAAATTACCAATTTTAGCATAAAATAAGCCATCGATATCTGCTCAGATGAAAACACAACGATCAGTAGATCGATCACAGATCACTATCGACGCGGTAATAACCGACGTGATAATGATTTTTTACCATGGATGTTTAACGTTTTCGCGATCACAATGGAACACGCGTTAAAAGTTATCGATCGGGATTATTTTTTAATATTGCCACATTTTAACCTGATGCTTGGCAACACCTAATATTAAATGTCAAAATTCAAAATATTTAGGTTTTTTCAAGGCGTTCTACGCACTTTTTTTCTCCTCAAATGCGTAGAAAACGAGCGCATCAAGTCGCGAGCCATTTCCCAAGATTGAATAACGTACGAAATTCAACTTCGCTCATTTCAAGAGGATTGGTTGAATCTCGCACATATCTTCTTTCAATATTTCTCGAGTGCCGTATATTGCATTTAGCCGGCGATCGGCAAGCCAAATATTGAGAAAAGCAGTCGACATAATAAACAATCCGACACGCGCGTTGACTTTCTTGATTAGACGTTTGACGTTTGGCCACGATATTTATTGTACCTTTCATCTATGGTAACGCGACCGTGGTATGAACGTGGTAAGAACGTATGTTCATTGTGATCGGTCAAATGGTTAGCGTTAGCACGTGGTTAGCACGTTTTTAACTACGTCGATAGTTATCTGTGATTGAGCTCCTGGTTGCAAATACTCGTAGCTTGCAAAAGCCTTATTAATTAAATGTTTTTTTAAAAGCCACTAATAATTTCAAAACTTAAAGACAGAGTTAAATATTAATTATAATCTGCTATTCAATATGCATTCAAAGAATCAGTTTTATTATCGGTTGAAAGATAGTCTATAACCTGCTGACCTGAATATCTTGACTCTTGACAGTCAATGTCTTTTAACGCGTCACTATTTTTATTACTATATTGTGGTGAACGTTCACTGGACCGTTTAGCAGACAGATGTCCAAGGAAAAATACCCACATAGTCTGTCGAACATCGCAAGATTTAGCATTTACCATCTGGACTAGCTGTTGACTTAAAAACGGTTTAAAAATAATAATTAAATATCAATACTTAATTGGCATAATTTAGTAATTTAATTTAAGACACGGAAGGCAAGATAATCAGTCTTACGCTTCAGCGCAAGTCCTACGTATCACATATGAAATATTTATATGCGATAAAGAAATACTAACAAAAAATTCACGTTGACATCGTCGGGAATCGAACCCGCGACCTCGTGCATGGCAGCACAATGCACTACCGCTACACCACGAGGCGGACATCCCAATCCCATGGCAATCCCTTTTCGTGGTAAACTAACTAAAATACAAAAACTCTGTTATTAATATCAACTTTCAAGTAAATCGTAAACAAAGGCGAGATAAAAAATATTAATGATACAATAAATTTATCAATCAATCACTCGTCTCCACTCCTCCCGATCCTGCGCCGCCCCCATCCACTGTCTTCCAGCAGACTTCCTGATGTCGTCTACCCATCTCATCGGTGGACGTCCTTGAGGCCTTTGGTTTCTCGGTCTCCACACCAGAACGTGTTTTGTCCATCTGCCGTCCGTCATTCTGGCTATGTTACCGGTCCGTTTCCACTTCAACCATTGATTATACACATGTAAACTGAACCCAAAAAATGAATGACACTTCAACTCCGCCAAAACCTCCAACTTCGCCAGACACGTATTCAGTATTTCTTTAACCACCGGCCGAGTCGGACGTTCAGAAAACATTTCGAAATGCCTTCCTGTGTAGTGAAACCGTGTAAAAACCGTACGGATAAAATTAACAAAAAAGATGGTGTAACTTTCCACATGAAAGTGTTTATTTATATTTGTTTACATAGCCTAAAATAATTATTATTCAAAGAAAGTTTTCTTCTTAAATAATAGCCAACTGCCCGTCCACAAGAAAAAAAAAGTCATTTTAGATGCATGGTAAAATTCATGAGCGCTCCTCGTAAGGAACGGGTTAGAATTGTATACTGTTACTGTAACCCTATATATAGCCCATACCTTTTGCGGTGTGTGGGCGGATGCTTGCCGGCAGTCGAAGGGCTCTGATAGGTCGACCCGTGTAAGAATTAAAGGTGCGGAATCTTCGTGTCATTACTTTTTCTAAATAATTTACTCTGCAAGGCAGATCTAAGTGTATTATAAATCAATGACTTCAACCAAGCAAGACTGCTTCGCTCCACCACGTCGCGTCGCAGACCTACTAATTTTGAGTGTTTCGAAAATAATATTTATATTACAGAAAAACACATGCTAGAAAACACTTCTAATAGTCGGTTCATCATTCTTGCCGAGTTTTTAGCATTTCTGAACCACATCTTCTGATGTTTCCTGTTGGAGTGGTGCGTGCCACAAACACGTAACCGTAGAAATATTTCTAGTTATTGGCAATTATTTTTTACTATTTAAAATAGCAGGCTTCTGAGTTTTGAGAATAGGTGTCTTATAATAATATTAGGTGTGCGGTGGTTTGACTGGTTTGCAAGGAACACAGAAGTGAGGCAACGGACACAGCAAGCCTTGGTATCTACTGTCATCCGGCGAAGGCGTTTCGGCTGGCTAGGCCATCATATACTACATATGCCTCCCGAGAGCCTTAACCATGCTTGCCTGTTTTACAAGGCATCAGGTTCTCGGCGTCCTGGTCGTCCGCTGTTGACAATTTGTCGGTAGTTTGCGTCAGTGCTGCGGGACGTGGACTTGACTTGGGAGGATGATCGCTTTGCCTGGAGGCAGTTTGTGGATTCCATATGCTCCACATAGGGAGCGGATATGGTATGATGATGAGTTTAAAGACGCTTCTGAAAGAAATGTGGGGACGGTAGTAGCAAAAATATTTAGTAATCAGGCACGTTTTTTTTTATTATAAAGAAAGCTTTTTTACGAACTTTGACAGTGTGACATTTCTTATTATGTTTGTATAAACGGTTGACATTTTAATGAAAATCCCTTGACAAGGAAAAACATATTATTCTTTCACACGTGGGTATTACCGTTTTAAAAAATAGTCAGAATATACTATATACACCGTGAAACAAAACTCGATGTACAAGAGGGAAAACATTGAATCTACATCATATTTGGAGTCGATTTTTTAGAATAAATATTTTTTATTTGAAAATTGATAAAAAAGTTTTTTTTTTTATAAATTTTTGTAAAATTGATAAAATTTATTTAGTCAAATTAAAACTATTCATAAATAAATTTTAAAAAAAACCGCATTTTACTAAGAGTTCATGCAATTTTAAATTTGCGGTACTTATGAAGGCTTTTATGAGAAGAAAAAAATATTTTTTTATCAGCCTAAATTCAAGTGATATTACACATTCGACTCCAAATATTATGTAGATTCACTAGTTTTTACGCCGTAATTCAATAAAATTTAAGTTCAGTACCACATTATGGCGTTTACTAAGCAAAAATAATAATAATAAAAAAATCGATTCCGCGTTTATCGGGATGACAAAAAGTATACGAGTTTATCACTTAAAATGAGATACGTGTTTCTGGTCTGAACCTCACATTGTCAGCGCATTTGTAGGAACACGATTCATTAATCTTGCATAATCAGATTACACACCACCACAGCTTTTTTATCTTGCTCCCGATGCATTCCATCTTCACACAGAATTCCCAATTCAGAATTAGAATCGGCATTCATCTGTTTAGTTTTTATTCCCTTTGTTTTGTACGAGCTACATCTGATGTGGATATTAGAAGCCATTCCGCCTTGATGCAATGATTAATGCTTCTATTATGATTTCGACACGAGATATTGTGGTTTCTGGAGCTTAATCACAGATAACTATCGACGTAGTTAAAAACGTGCTAACCACGTGCTAACGCTAACCATTTGACCGATCACAATGAACATACGTTCATACCACGTTCGCGTTGCCGAGCACCATAGATGATAATAAATTATCGCGGCCAAACGTCAAACGTCAAAAATCAAGAAAGTCAACGCGCGTGTCGGATTGTTTATTATGTCGACTGCTTTTCTCAATATTTGGCTTGCCGAACGCCGCTAAATGCAATACGGCACTCGAGAAAGATTGAAAGAAGATATGTGCGAAGAAGATATATCTCGGGAAATGGCTCGCGACTTGATGCGCTCGTTTAATAATCCCGATCGATAACTTTTAACGCGTGTTCATTGTGATCGCGAAAACGTCAAACATCCATGGTAAGAAATCGTTATCACGTCGCTTATTACCGCGTCGATGGTGATCTGTGATCGAGCTACTAATTCGTTTTACATTACGCAATACACATTACGCTGATCAATGGTAATTCCATTCTTTATAAACAAGACATCACATTACACCAATATACATTTCTAAACTGTTTCAATTTAAGTCAACTATTTACAAATGTCCGCCTCGTGGCATGGCTGTCACGCATGCTGTTCGATTCCCGATGGAGGTCAATATAAAATATTTATAATTAATGTGATTTTCACGTAAAAATATTTCATATGTCATACCTTGGACTGGCGCTGAAGGCGTAAGACTGATCGCCTTGCCTTCGAGTTACAAGTTATGAAGATTCACACCACTCGGTGTACATGTTGGAATGAACAAAATAAAACGCTCACCGCCTACCTATATTATTGTAGTACCTACCCAATCCTTCTGTCAGAATATATTCTCTCTTAATCTATGTAATAATTTTGTTCACTGAAATAAATGTGTCTAAGTGTCAGATATCGTTTTAATCTCCAGAGGTCTTGAGGATAAAGTTTCAACAGTACAAATGCAGTGCCCTAAGCTCCATTGGGTGCGGGTAGGGGAGAGTAATTAAACGTATTTTGTTGTATGGTGGAGAATAACCTAATTCCGTTTTTTCAACAAAAAAAAAAATATATATATTATCTTATTTTAATACACGGAAAACATTTTTTTTCGTGGCTATGAAAAGGGTTGTTCTAGAGGTTTGTGTCTAGATAACTCTCAAATATTGTATTTCGATAGCGCGAATGACGTTGACAATTTACATTCGTTCGCAATTAATCAAAGGCACGTGCATACATCTATCAATAATAAGGTCTCGATGGGGCATTCCTTACTTGAAAACTTGCCTAGTGACCCCTTGTACGTCACCACTAGGCATCTACGTCACACGTGTCAAAGTGTGAGTGTAGTGGCCTACTTCCGCAGTTAGTGCGGCTTGGATTCGTGAAATATTTGTTTAAAAATGCCGAAAT